>MDKH01191845.1:0-16399 GCA_005239495.1 Nicotiana undulata
GGTCTCACACCAGATCAGGTGCACCGGCAACTGCTTCAGCTGGTTTTCGACCTCGTTTGGTGCCCGGGAGGCACCTGGGCCCACCCGAGCCCCCGTCCAAATATATCAGCAAGTTCCAAATCACAATACGGACTCGCTCGAGCCCTCGAAACACCCAAAACAACGCTAAAACTCAAAATCACACCTCAAAACCCCTAGAATCAAAACTTAAGATCTTCAAGTTCTTAAATTCGTTATCAATGCGCCGAACCGATCTATACTACTCGGAATGACACCAAATTTTGCGAGCAACTCATAAATGACATAACAGAACTATTCCCGATCTCGGAATTCCGTTCGGACCTCGATAACATAAAAACACGTCCCAAACCACAATATGAACTTAAGGAAATTCTTATTTCGCCATTGGGCGCCGAAACGCTCCCGGGTCATCCAAAACCCATTCCGAACATACGTCCAAGTCCAAAATCATCACACGAAGCTACCGGAATCACCGAAACTCGATTCCGAGGTCGTTTACTCAAAATGTTGACCGAAGTCAAACTTGGCCTAAAAGGCCAACCTTAAGGAACCGAGTGTTCCTATCTCACTCTAAACACTTTCAAATCCCGAACCACCCGTCCCCGCAAGTCATAAATCATAATAAGCCGCTACGAAAAGTTTTATTTAGGGGAACGGGGTCCGATAACGCAAAACGACCGATAGGGTCGTTACATTAAGAGCTAGTGAATAAATAATAATTATTACACAACGCCTTATTATTTACAAGTAACCCTTCTCTAGAATTTTCTAGATAGCTAGAATCTTCGAAGGACTTTCCTAACAATTCCATAGGGTTTTAAGGTCATCCATGACAAATTTTCATATTTCTCTAGAACCTTCCTACATGTGCTAGTCTATTTCATATGTAAGCTTTCCATATGGCAAAAATATTTGCCAAGTGGCACCTACGTAGCATAATGATGTGGTGGGTTAAGTTTCAAAAGTCTTTCTTTCTTTCTTTCTTAGCTCCCGCTTGAACATAGATTTTAGCTACTTTTTCAGAAACAAATTGATATTGTTTGTCCATGGAATTTGATCAGCTTTTGAAAAAAATTTGAAGAATAATTTTCAAGTTTCAAAAACTGACTTGGGTCAGTTTTGGGCGAAAACTTTTCTCCCACTCACAAAATTTCAACAACACAACAACAACAACCCACTATAATCTACAAGTGGGGTATGAGAAAGGTAGTGTGTACGCACACCTTACCTCTACCCTGGGAGGTAGAGAGACTATTTTTGACAGACTCACAAAATTTCAACATCTTTTCAAATAAAATATATGTCCAAACACAACTTCAACTTACAAAAACTATTTTTCGACATAACTTATAAAACTCTTTTTTCAAGATTGAATAAAATCTATGTCAAAATGCTAGTTTAAGGTTCGTATCAATTCAAACTTTGCCCGATAAGTAGAACGAAAAAAGTACTCATTTAACTCGAATAGTTTGACGTGTGGGCTAGGCATCTTTGTAGTCCCATGTTGTAGGTTTGCTACAACGGAACAATAGCTTGACTTTCTTCCGCACCCAAAAATAACTTCTCACAAAACAAGTTTTATCTTCGTCAACAACCATTTCTTTCTTGATTGATTCCACTTCTGTCATCTTCATTTTCTCCTTGTGGAGCTTCCTCATTACATGAATTTCAGCAATATAGGGTCCAACTTGTGCCATGTCTATAGCTAGCTCTTCTTCTTCAAGAATTAAGTGAAGAAAATTGTCAAATATATGCAATTGCTCTTTTTAATTATATGGTATTTATAGTTTCTTGGCTGCTTGGGGAACAAGGGAGCAACGCGTTAGAGTTAGAGAAGAATGGAAAGTCAAGTCAAGTCTGACCAATTAGTGTTAAGAGAATAGGACTTGGAGACCAAGTAGTTCCCAATATTTGACCATGTCTACACCTTTTTTTTTTGTTCTTTTATTGGGTATAACATAATACTATTTGAGAAAGTTCATATATTATCTTTTGGGAGATCAAAGGCTTATTTTTCCTTAAACTGAAAAAAGTTTTAATACATTTAAAAAACAAATTCTATGTAGCTAAGACTATTTTACTTTCTTTAATATTATTGGTTTTCTAAACTAACTTTCTTTAACATAGAGTTAAAATATGGTAGTTGTCAGCCAATTCGAGTGGGTTTTTTTTCACTTTTAGCACGCGCTAGAAACTATTTACATTCGGTAGCCAAAAAAGTGTATAAAATTTATATAATTTTTATATATTTTTTTTTTGAGAGCGGTTATACAATGTCATTTTTTCCCCAATAACATCCAAACTTGGGCCTAAAGTGCCGAAAAAGGGTCCAGTCTTCTGAGGGCTTAAGCTGAGAAGGCCCATAGGAAACAATGATCCACAGATATTGCCAAGAAGAACTAACTGTTACAAATTTAACGGATTATATTTTTTGATTTACTATATTCTCAATAATAACAGCGAGTATATTTAAAGAGGATTACTATAGTCAAAATCATTGTGTGACCATATATACAAGTTGGATTCTTTCAAAGAATGGCGGATTTAGAATTTTAAAGTGATGGATGCTCGCCGATAAAAAATTCGAAAAAAAAGGAAAAGAGAGTTTAGTTATAGGTGCTCACTCTATATTTATCTAACTATTTTTATATTGTCTATACAAATTTACTAAATCCGATTAAAAATAGTGAATGCTCAAGCACCCATTAATGTCCATGTACATCCGCCACAGTTCGAATGGAATAGGAAGGACATGTACCAAATGTGACACAATAATATATATGGGTAATTGAGTACAAAGTGGACTAGTTTTGTGGATTTGAGCGAAGGATTCCATGCATTTTGTTTGTGTGCAATACTTGACTCTTATGTTTTGTAGATTTGGGACATTAAAATTCATTTCAAGGACCAGGTCGTTGCCTTGGTTACTAATTTAGTATACTTTAATTTGGCGAATCTTTGTCACATAACATGTATTTTCTTCAGAGGCGGATTCACGGGAGGAAGGGTTCACCCGAAATTTCCTTCGCCGAAAAATTATATTGTATTTGTAAAGAAAAATCTATTTTTATCTCTATATATTAAATTTTGAATCTACTTGACACACTTCAAGACTATAATTTAGTGGTCAAGGGAGTTCAAAACTTGTGTAAGGTCATAGGTCGAATTGCCCATTAACTATATTCTTTTTTAACTTTTTTCTTTTTGAACCCCTTCGCATAATTTCTGCCTCCGCCACTGATTCCATGATCTTAAACGTAGCCTATATGTAAGACATTCAAATTCTTTCAAAGACTTGCAACATTTCCGGGGTCAATCACAACAATTTGAAAAAGCACAATCATACTACTCTCTCCCTCCGTCTCAAATTATTTATCGTATTTTTCTTTTACACGCCCCTTCGTAAAATATTAACTAAAATTTATGTTTTAAAATATAATTTCTCTTCATTGAATAGTAACTCAATTTATGTGTTTTTAGTGAACGATTAATGCTAAGGGATTTATGTGTTTGCAGTTTTCAAGAACAATTAATACTAAGGAATACATGGGATACACTAATAATTAATTTTGTCTTGACCTTCTAATTATTTTTAGCCATCGCGACAAATAATTCACGACGGATGTATTAGATACTAGATACTATATTTTGTAAAATGTTATACTTCCTACGTCTCAAATTATTTGTCTTGTTTCTCTTTTATACGTCCTTTTGAGAAACACTACTCCCTCCGGTTCACAATAAGTGTCCAGTTTCCTTTTTCATTTTGATTCAAAATAAGTGTTCAGTTATGTAATCAAGAAAGAATTCAATTTGTTTTTATAAAATAACCCCTATGTACATATCCCTAAAAAGTGTTCTTGCTCACATTAAATGTTTAATTAGGGATAATTTAGTCATAATAGGTATTTTGTATAGAATTTTGTATTTTTTTAATTAACGTGCTAAAAGGAAACTGGTCACTTATTGTGAATCGGAGGGAATAATAAAGAGGGTTTTAGACTATTTTACTCTTATTTATATTTTAAGATATAATCTCACTTTATTGAACATTTACTCTATTTATGTGCTATCTCTATTTTTAAAAATAATTTCTATTAGGGTAAAATAAAAAAAACATAATAATTTATTTTATCTTGAACTTCTAAAATAATAAATAATTAAAACTGTAATTTTTGGAAATCACAACAAATAATTTGCGACGGACAAAATAATAAACGATAGACTCTTTGTGTGCAACTTATTAATAAAGGAGTCAATGCTGGTGTGGTGCGCGTATGAGTTTTGGAAGTTAAGGAGATAAAATTCAGTTCTGCTGGGACCAGCACTTTTCCTTGGGCACCAAGTTCATTGTTAAACTTTGACGGATCTTTGCCGGCGGCGGATGTTGCATATTGCTGTCGGCTTTATTTGAATCAAGTATTTTTTGCGCGAAACATAAATTTAAGTGTATAAATTTATTAAATTTAAAATAAAGAATAATACATATTAAACACATAATTTTAAAAATACAACGGGGTTCGGTGCAATAACCTTTAAAGACGAAGTTGTATGCATGTGTGTATTAATATAAATTTTAGCAAGGCATCTTCGCGCTGCATGCTAACAGAACTAGAAATATCCTCCTTTTTTTCCCCATTTTGTTTACTTTTTCTATGATGAACTAATTTCTTTTATCAACAATGACGTGATGGTGTACTATTAAACTGGTATTTCCCAAAGAAATAAAAAATCTAAACCCAGGATCATTAAAATTTCTACATTTTTTTGGGAGTTACGCCAAATGTACGTACATTACACAAAGTTTCGTAAAATAAAAATTAAACGCCTACCAATTTCAAGTGCAGAAAAATCTTAATTAGCTTTGGTAATCAAAACAGATTAGTTTGAATATATTATAAAGTAGTTAGACATGTCACATAACAATTGAATTAAGTATACATTGCGAGGGAAAATAATCTATATCTCTATATATATAGAAGTGGGCAACAGAAAAGTGAAGTGGCACCTCTCTTAAGCCAACAAATATATTTATCTTTTTTCTCCTTTTTGGAGGGTTTTCATCATTTTTTTCATTTATTTTGTATTAAAAATGTTATCTTCATAACTCACACCTCTTTATCTTCATAACATATATTTTTAATAATCTCAATAACTCTCATGTCTTTCATATTCATAACCTCTAAATATTTAATGTGTAAGTTTATGACTATTTATCATATGTTCCTCCATATGTACCTATATAAGGACTTCTATGTTTTTAACAAATATGATTGATACTAACTTTATATTTTGCTTATAATGATTTGACGATCTCTGTGTCAAAGGTTGTAGTGGAAAAGAAAATTTATACTACGATATGGTATAATTTCAATTCTTTGTTTTTTGTTCAAGGTAAATGCACGAAGATATTCCATACATGTGTGAATCTTAAGAAGAATGTTTAAGAGGAAGTGTCAAATAATGAGGTGAAGATCGAAGTAAAGCGTATTTCTCAATTCTCATTAATAGTCTTTGATTTTGTCATCTTTAGGTTTATGTTGTATAAGTTGAAGTAGTGATTTTTTTCAAATAATACATAGAGATTTTGATATATGCTTTTTGTTGTATATATTTATACTCTACAACTGCAATAACTTTGAATCGTGATTTTATCCGATGTCGAAGTGAGATTCTAATGTGTTTTTCTTTTCCTGTTATATAATATATATTTCTCATTTTTATAAATATATTTTTCTATATGTTCTTAATTCTTTTCCCTCTATTCTTTTCTTCAATGAACTTAATTAGGCATTAAAATATGACATTGACAATTTGTAGATTACTTTAAGTTAACATATAATGTAATATAATTAATTAAGAATCACATGTAATAATAGGTTATTACTGATCAAAAATTTAACACTGTGAATGGGGCAGACTTTCAGTAGTTTAAAACGAGTTATTAACTTTATGAAATAAAGTACTTTTTATTTTTGGGTTATACTATCGATGATTGAAAACTTAGTCAAATTCATAATCAACTTGCAAACAATACTCATTATTCTAATATTAGAATTTACACACAATTAGTTTTGATTCTTATTTTATTAAGTGTGTTATTGAAAGATCTTTTTATTAAATAAGTTAATCACTCTTGTGAATGCTTGGTAGTTTTATTCTTTAAAGTGTGGCATTATCTCTAATATTAAGTGTATCACATAAAATCATGCTTTAACTACCAGAATAATACAATATATTATCGGAATAAAAGTTTTAACATGCAAAGTAAGAGAAAAAGGTCTTCCTAATGATCTTTTGTCAAAAGTATATATTTTTTCTCATAGAAATTTTCAGCTTCTCAATATATACAACGGACAATAATTTATTTTATTTTATTTGTAATTGGCAGCTTTAAGAATCTATGCAATTTTTATTTTAATTTTAGGTTTTATTTTTCTTGGTCTTAGACTTTCTTAATTAGATAAAACTTAAGTAATATTTATTGATAACATACAATTAACTATACATCACATAAATTATTTGCTACTAATAAACTAAATTTATGAATTAAACTAAATATATTTTATTTATTGACGATTTTCTTTCTCATAAAAAGAAGGATAATATCTACATTTATTATTAACTCGATAAATTCTTTTTTAAAATTTTATTGATCTTTCTTTAACCCGCGCTTTTGCGCGGCTAAATTTACTAGTTAAGTATACTGTAGGATTAATTGTTTTATATAAGTTGATCCCTCAACTTCAAGCTAAGGTCACACCGTGATGCAAACAAAGGAAACCAGTCTAATAGCTTATAGTAGTAGTACTAGTAATAAACAATAAGAAAATTTCCAATTATTATATTGGCCAAATGGAACACAAGCGGAGATTTTCCTATTACAGTGGATTAACATAACCATATTGAAGCTTACCCTAAAATCATGAAGTTTGCCTTTAACAAATTTCTTAAATTTGAAATACCCAAAATAAACTCATGGGAATGAAGTGAATCTATGGCTTTTGACGATGGGACCAGCTACGATGCAAAATAGTACAAATCCGTACCAGACCACTGTCCAGCTATTCTCTTTTGCAATAAATATTTGTGTACTATGTTGGGATTCCCCTCCTATATAAAACACACAATATTCAATACAAGGAACAAGAACATTGTCTGCTCTCTAACTCAAACATCCTCTATTGTCTATTTACTGATTTATTAATTGCATTTATTATATTTCATTGATTGCCTTTCATTTATTATCCATCATTGATTGTAGTCTCCTTCGAGGCCCATAAAACTGTTACAGCTTCATCAATCGTTCTCCACTGACTCCGAGCCTCGACCTCGAGCACCATCTCGGCCAGCTCGGGACTCCCGACTTGAGGCAGTCTGGTTTGCCTAACTTCGGTTTCACATCACTCTTATCTCGTTTCTTTTACTCTCACTTAGCATTTATTGCTTAACAACTAGCATTAAAATAAATCGCATAGTTTTAAAACCACATAATCAAATTTAATTGTAATTACCATTTTCAAGGTAAACAAAATCTTTTTAATTATCTTGAAACCTCTTCACTCTAGTTAAGTTCATGAAGAAACGAAAAAGAAAAAAACAATGCAGTGGCTGTAAAAACATTCCTAGAACAGTAATATATATAGCTATAGCAACTGTTAGGTTTCATTTCCTACTCCATGGCGTGTCACGGCGGAATCCGATGGCGGAGGAGCGGTTTTTGGATGGATTTTCTTGAATATTTTCATGGAAAAGCAATCACCCGAAGAAGAGGAGGAGGAGGAGGAAGAGGATGAGGTTTTAGGATAATTATGTTGCTTTTTAGTATCATTAGTTTCCAGTTCTGTCTTCATCTTCTGCTTGTATTGTTTCCTCATCACATAAGCTTCCGCAAGATTAGCAGTAGGAGTCTCCATGGTAATTTCACTCTGCAGATAAAGCTCAAGTGAAGACTGAAATATTGGAGAAAGTCTTGAATTTCGGCAAATGAATTGGATATGGAATATGAAGTGAATAATGGTATTTATAGGGTTTTCATAGGCTTGGGGGATACGCAAAACGTGTTTGAAAAAAAGCGATAGATTCTTGGTTTGGTGGTGGGGCAAGGGGTCTTTTTTATTTTTGGTTGTGTGGGTGGGGAAGAGGCAGGACCAGAATTGAGAAGTTTATGAGTTCTAAATTCGTTGTCGAACTCATAACTGTTATTGGGTTCATAATTGAATATTTACACATATTAATAAATTTTCTAATACAAATATAGAGTTTAAGCAAAAATTATTAGATTCGTCTGAACCCATAACTTGTACTCTCCCTCTGCCCCTGTGTGGGGTTGGTGGATTGAAGGTTTCTTCATTTGTTTCTCACGATATTTGGTAATCCTCTTCGAGTTGACTAGTCACACTAAAAATTCTACTTGGAGAATAAAATCGCTTCTTATCAAGTGCTACTTCATTTAATTTGTATGGCTCAAATGTGTCATTTCAGAAGTGCTTTTCCTGTTCACTAGATATCCTGCATAATCAACATCAACATACTCAACTAGATCAAAGTTGTCTCCTGAGGGATAGTAGAGAACCAGGTCCTGCGTTTAGGGGTATTCATAAAAACCCGAAAAATCGAACCAAATCGAAAACCAAACCAAACCGATCAAAAAACCCGATATTTTTTGGTTCGGTTTGGTTTTGGTTTTAATAAATAAATAACCGAAAGAAAATCGAATCAAACCGACTATAGGAGTAGCTATTTCAAATTTATTATTACACCTATATATATGTATATTTTTATACAAAGTTTCAAAAATTTAGTGGTAAATGTTAATTGTTTGCCCTTTTAGTATAGTTTTTACCTTACATTCTGGTTTGATTGGTAGTTTTTTTTTGTTAAGTGTAAGAATCTATTTCGTGTTAAAAATAATATATATATTTTTAATTGAGTCCTTAAATTATTCATCACTATTTGATTCATTATCATCAATATATCTTGGTAAATAATAGATTTCTCAAAGGGAAATTGATTTGATAGTGTTACGTTGAAAATGTGGTCGTTGGAATATGTGTTTGATAGTGTATGTCTTATATTTAAGAAAAAACCGACAAATAACCGAAAAAACCGAAAAACCGACAAAAAACGAATCGAGAAAAAACAGACTTAATTGGTTTGGTTTGGTTCTAATATTTGAACAACTGACTTACTTGGTTTGGTTTCTTTTAAGGGAAAAACTGATCCAAACCAAACCATTAACACCCCTACCTGCGTTCCTTTGAGATATCTCAGTATTCTTTTGGCAGCCTTCATGTGAGATTCCTTTGGATTAGATTGAAACCTTGCACAAAGACCCATATTGAAAACGATGTATGGTCTGCTTGCAGTAAGATACAAGAGTGACCCTATAATTCCTTTATACATGGTCTAATTTACACAGAAACCAGGTTCATCCATGTCTAGACGAGTAGCCGTGGCAATAGGGGTGTTGATGACTTTGATTATTCCATGTTGAATCTCTTCAGCAGCTCTTTGATGTGCTACTGCTGACTTATCAATGTTCCCTTTTGAGATTGCTTCACTTGTAGGCCCAGAATGAAATTTAATTCTCCCATCATGCTCATCTCAAACTCACTCCCCTTGAGTTTTGCGAATTCTTCACATAGAGAGCCATCTGTGGCTCCAAAGATGATGTCATCTACATATACTTGCACAATGACCAGGTTCCTCACTCGTTTCTTCAGAAAAAGAGTTGTCAATTTTCCCTTTTGTAAAGCTATTTTCTAGAAGGAATTTTTCTTTTATACCAAGCCCGGGGAGCTTGCTTTAGCCCATACAGAGCCTTTTTCAGTTTGAAAACATGCTTAGGATGCTCATGATTCTCAAATCCAGGTGTCTGCTTGACAAAAACTTCTTCCTTTAGGAAGCCATTCAGATATGCACTTTTGACATCCATTTGGAACAATGTGAACTCCATATGTGATGCAAAGGCAATAAGAATACTGATAGCCTCCATTCGAGCAACTGGAGCAAAAGTTTCATCATAATCCCTTCTTCTTGATTGTATCGTTGAACGTACAAGTCTTGCCTTGTTTCTTGTTGTGTTTCCAAACTCATCAAGTTTGTTCCTGAATACCCACCTGGTTCCTATAACCGTTCGATCTGCAGGCCGAGGATCCAGGTGCCATACCTTGTTCCTCTCAAATTGATGGATCTCCTCTTGCATGGCAGTAATCCAATCTGTATCTTTCAATTCTTCTTTGATATTTTTGGGCTCTATTTGAGAAAGAAAGGCTGAGAAGGCAAGTGATTTCCTAGCTTTTGATCTGGTTTGAACTCCTGAGTTGAGAGGAGTGATTATGTTGTCAAGAGGATGTGAACTTTTGTGCTTCCAGTTTGGTACTTGAATCTCATTGGTAGAAGATCCAGGTATGTCTGACTAAGGTTCTTGATGGCTCCTTATTTCAGCATGTGGAGTACCTTGGACTGCATCGACAACTCTATTCTCAGCTTTAGTTGTTCTGATTGTTGGACCAGGTTCCTCTCCAATTGTTGGAGATATAGTTATATCATCTTCACTGGATTCCTTGACATGACTCATCATGTCTGCCTTTCCATTTTCCATGTCAATGACTTCACCAGGAACAGATGAAGGCTCTCCATCTTGATCATCATGTTTTTCCTTCTCACAGGAGAGGTGAGATTCATACAAAATCAGATGTATACTTTCCTCAATATCTTGTTTTAAAGCATCGATTAAAGATCAATGTGAATATGAGTCTTGTGTCTATAAGAAGTGGGATGGAGATAAAGTTACATTTTTGGTTTTGTACATAGATGATGTTTTTCCCATAGGAAATAATGTGAGCATGTTGAATTCAGTAAAGGAATGGTTGTCCTCACATTTCAATATGAAAGAGTTGGGACTTGCGGCACATATACTTGGGATCAAGCTTATGCGAGATCGCAGGCGAAGGATATTAGGCTTATCCCAAGCACTTTATATTGACATTATCCTCACCAGGTTTAGCATGCAAGATTCTAAGAAAGTCTCTTTTAGACATGGAATCTCTCTGTCGAAAGATTAGTCCCCAAAAACGACTGATGAGATAGATAAGATGAAGGCGGTCCCTTATGCTTCTGCTATAGGGAGTCTCATGTATGCCATGCTATGTACTAGACCTGATATCTGCTTTGTTGTTGGCATGGTTAGTAGATTTCAGTCTAACCTTGGGCGAGAACACTGGATTGTCGTTAAACATATAATCAAGTACTTGAAAAGGACTAAGGATTATATGTTGGTTTATCATTCGGGTGATCTTGCACCCATTGGCTATACTGATTCAAATTTCCAGTCAAATAGAGATTATAGAAAATTTACCTTAGGATATGTTTTTCCCTAGGAGGTGGAGCCATAAGTTGGAGGAGTATCAAGCAATCATGTGTTTCTGATTCCACCATGGAAGCTGAATATGTGGCTGTATCTGAGTCAACTAAAGAGGTTGTTTGGCTCGGGAACTTTCTAAAAGAGTTTAATGTAGTTCCTTCGGTTCAAGCACCGATTGTACTTTATTGTGACAATAGTGGTGCAACTGCAAACTCGAAGGAACCAAGATGCCATAAAATGAGTAAGCATATTGAGCGTAAATATCACTTAATTCGGGACATAACTCAGAGAGGTGATGCATGAGTGTTGAAGATTTCGTCAGAGGAAAATTTGGCAGACCCCTTTACCAAGAGCTTGCCACAGAAGATTTTTGACAAGCATGTAGAAGGAATGGATGTCAGAGTAGTAGACGCATGGTTATGAGTCTAAGTGGAAGATTGTTGGGATATGCTATTAACCATGCAGTTTAGACCTAGTATTTTGTTTAATTCTTTATGGAACAATTATTTATTTAATTTATTCAATTCGATAAAGTACCTTTTAAATAGATCATTTGTTACATGTGTGTCCTTTTAGTTATGTAGTAGACAATTTAGTGTATGGGGTCTTAGCTTATGCACAGAAGATTAAATTGTCGGTTCACATAATTAATAAACTATGTTCACAATCGAAGATATTATTGGACAAAATATCTTGATGATTGTAGCACAAGATTATAGTGTAATTTGTCTTGATTATGTGAGTGATTTTACTCCAACTTCTTGTGCTAGTATACTTAGCGTATATTGAACGGACCAAGTAGAGAAAAGATATTTTTGTACTGAATATAAAATATTTTCTCTGATTCATTAAAATGGGCTTATACTCCTAATCTTGATATAATTATTATGATCAATGTGATTTGTGTATTGTTTTGATTTATCAAAAGGTACAACTCTATTCAGAGTTAGTGTATGCCTAATAGATTGGACAATAACGAATAATATTTGTATAATAATAATTAGTTGATAGAATCCATGACTCGGTTTTGAGTTTGACGATACCCCTTTATGTAAGCTTATAAGTTTTCATGTGAAAACTTGGCCGGTGGATTTTGTATCTGTCACATGAAATAGTTTGAGCGGGACTATAAAGGATTTAGTTATTTGATTAAATTAAATTTTCAGTGATTTAATTTAATTAACTGGTATTCGGAATCTTAACATGAAGAGTTAAAATAAGTGTTAGTAATTTTTGAAATTCATATTGAGGAGTTCAATTGCAGTTTTTTAGTGGAATAAAGTGCAACTAATTATAGTAAGAATTAATTCATGCTAAATTCCGAATTAATACTATAATTAGTAGCCTCTTATTATTTCTGTGGTCCCTGCTATACCTAGTAAAAACTTGGACTGACATGGGTAAAAAGTGACTTGGGAGAAAAGTCATCCAGTAGAGTTAGAGTAGGATTCTACTTGTGCAAGTAGAATCCTACACGTTTTTAGGAGTTAATTTTTGGCTAAAAACGAGTCTACTTAAGGAAGACTAATTTCACCCAATAACTCACTTTTAGAGTTGTATTGTTCTTGCCCACTCAAAGCAATTTCGTCTAGGGTCTTACTAGTACCATAGCAGAAGACTACAACCCTGGATTCTTGCTACGTGGAGGATTTGTGCAACGATTTCAAGAGGTTAGTATTTTCTAATCTCATAATTGTATCATTGTCTAGTTTACATGTATTTGATGTCTGGTTGTTTGTTTGCTTTCCCAGGAGCTGGGCAGGACACTGAGTATTTTCCTGACAAGTTTGTTTCTTGGAATGATTTATCCAAGAGAGTGAAGCTCATTGATGATAGAAGTGAAACGAGTTTGCATGTCTTGGATGGATTCATCATCTTTCATCCTGAAGAGCTCATATTCCGTTGTGAGCATGTCAACCTTGGATTGCTTGACCTGTGTTGATCCTTCATGAGCTGTTTGGAGAGCTTCCCGGATGCCTTTAGCTGACTGGCATGCTAATATCCTATTGTATTCATCAGGACCAACACCACAAACAAGAATTTTCTTTGCACAAAAATTCTTTTCTATGGCTTTTTGGTCGGCGTCATTGAATTCATTTCTTGTTTTGGGAAAACTTATAGCAGAGTCGCCACTGGTTTTTGTGGGGACGAAGGGTCCATCATAGATGACGTCCCAGAGTTCGGAATCTTCAGCTATGAGGAAGGCGTGCATCCTAGTCTTCCACCATCTATAATACTAGACACTGAACTTTGGTGGCCTGTGGGTAGATTGACCTTCTTAAAAGTTTGGTGGAGAAACCATGAGGATCCTTTCTAGGTGTTAGCCTGATAGAAAGAACCTGCTCTGATACTAATTGATAGAATTCGAGGGTCCACCAAAATATATAGAGAACCACATTCTCTATTAGTTTCCACTAAACACACACACATTGCAGTAAGTAAATAACATTGAGTGTTTTTACGTGAAAAATTCCCATCTCACGGGATTAAAACCAAGACCTACCCATGTAGGATTTTAACTTCACCACTAAGCAAGCTTTTAGATTACAACCTATTGTAACCTAGGAATTAACCTTTTAATCCCTCACTAACTTGTAACAATCCTATTACAAGCCACTTTGTAATAACTCTATTACAAAGACTTTACAACTCGACTAACTCTAGTCAAGACTCAAACGCAAGGGTTTATGATTTACGAAGGGTTTCCTACACAATGATTCCAACTAAGCTAAGTAGGAATTACAAGTAAAGAAATTTGACAAAGGTACAACTCAACTAAGGACATACAATAACTCTATATGGGGAACTGGTCCATAGCAGTGTTGTTCTTTATTCTTGATGTACTTGAGAATCGTTTGCCGGATGATCAATCACTGTGGAGAGTGATTGTGTAAATTCTCTAAGTGTTCAAGTGATGTTTTGTCTTTGGTTTAATGTTAATATAACATTGATAACATCACTTGAATGATGTAAGCATCATGGGTACAAGATCATTCCCAATGAAGTTGACTGTTGCACTGTGATGTATTGTTGCGTGTGTAGGCAACCACTTTTCAGCTGTTGAAGAGTTGACTGGTATGATCACCAAGGGAACTGATTTCCATCTGTTCCCCTTGTTTATTCTTTAACTTCTGAAGGACTGAAGAACATCTCCAGCTTAAGTCTGGTTATTTCCACATGCTTGAGAAAGTGTACCAGATGAGTATCAGGTTCCTTATCTGGTTCTTGACATTAAGTTTGTTAGATCATCAAAACATAACAAGGTACTTATAACCTATAACTCTCCTCTCTCCCCTCTTCTCTCTTTCTTATAATACAAGATTGGCCCATTTCCATTTAAAATTAGAGCGAGACAGGGCAAGTTGTGAACGTGACTGTGTCATTTTAAAATTAGAAACGCTTCTGGAGAAGCTTTTTCATTTTTCACAAAATTGTACAATTTTTTTTCTAATGACATCCAGTTGGTTCTAGCAAAAAATTGAGGAAAAGACATGCTCCATTTTTTAGGCAATTGACATACCAAGTCTAAGAAATTTAATAGTATTGGTTGACGACTTCAATGGGGGAAAAGACATACTCCATTGAAGGTGCACATACTTTTCAAACAGGCTTAATGTTTACAAATTAAATAAAAATGAGGAAAAAGTGTTACGCCCAGACAAGGAAGAGAACAATTATTTATTTCGTCTTTTTTCTCCCACGCCATTGAAATGCATTAGCTCAATACTCTTTTGGACCCTATGAAGTTTACAACTTTAAGATGTATAGAAAATTGGTTGATGATTGATGGTCTCATGAGTCATGACATGATTGCTTTCAGAGCGTCTTTGATATATCGTTTTTGAATGGAAAACCCAACTCATTGGCCCTCGATGGAACCACCTTCTGCCCCTCCAACACCTGAAATACACATCACTAGGCATATGGACAATATTTGGTTGAAGTTGATGGAAAAAATAAAAGTATAAAAGTATAATATATACATAATAATTATATATTATACAACTTACCTACAACTTTTATACAACTTTTATACATTATTTCTTCCCAGTTATATACAAGTACAATATCATACAACTTAAATACAATTTTTATATAAATTTTATACAATATGTCTTTTGTATATTTTGTATCTGATTAATACATAGTAAAAATAAATTTTATACAACTAATTATATATTATACAACTTTTCTACAGCTTATCTACAACTTTCATACATTATTTTTACCTAGTTATATACAACTACAATATCATACAACTTAAATACAATTTTTATACAAATATTGTTCAACTTTTATACAATGTTTAAATAAAAAAATATAAACAACAAAATACATTTTTTCTACAATTTTACTACAATTACGTAAGTATAATGTATGTCATGTCGTCGTCGTCTTCTTCTTCTTCTTCTTCTTCTTCTTCTTCTTCTTATATTCAGCCAAAATCAAGTCTAATCTTCACCAAAATACCCTCAAAATTGAGATATAAACTCCAAACAATTCCCAATTGTTTGAACAACACCCAATCCAAACAAATAGTGGTTTTTGAAAACCCAAATTCGAATTCAAAGTGTCACGACCCAAATTCCCACCCTTTAGGTCGTGACTGCGCCTAACGTTGAACCCGCTAGGCCAGCCAACGTATAACTTGCAATAGCAATTTAAAATAATTTAATACGGAATAAAACGCTAACTCATCAACTTCAACCAATTTCCATCACCATTCTGAGATAATAGTGGGGCAACTGTTCAACCCAAAATCGATAACATGTTTTTCCTTCTTTCATATTCCCAACAGAATTCCCTCAAGCATTGCTATAAAAATAACGAAACTTAAAATGCGGAAAGTAAGAACATAACATTCACGAAATAGCGTAAACTCCCAAAACCGGGGTGTCACAATCTCACGAACTATCTAACTGAGCACTAAATACAAAGTCTGCAAAGAAATGTACAATTGTCTTGAAACTAGGAGAAAAAGTAAGACAATGAGGAATCCAAAAGTAGGAG
>ML268129.1:12107-46381 GCA_005239495.1 Nicotiana undulata
AAACATCCTAAAAACGCAAAAAAACCCCCCCCCCCCCCCCCCCGAATAAAAAAAAGCATTGTACCCAATGCTTAACAAAATTAAGAATAAGGAAGGGTAAGAGTGAAGGTGGCCTTGGAGATCTCTGTGTCCATAGCAGCTTCACCGCTCTCAGTCTCCTCTAGTTGAATCTCATCATCCTCGACTCTGGGAGTAGCTGGGTTGGTGAACATCTGGTGCACCGCCTCAGCAGTGTTGGCAGCCAGGTCTGGCCCCTCAGACTGGCCAGTTGGTTCCACTGGAGCTGATGGTGCTGCTGGATTTGACTCCATCAACATGTCAAATGGAAGATCACCAACTAATGCTATCTTGGTCACCTCTCTCCTCAACCTGTCAATTGATTTCTTGGACGCCTAGGATTTTCTCATTTTCTTTACCTGCTTTCCCATCTCCTCAATCACTTCTCCATGTGCTACCAAGGTGTTCATTATGGTATTCTGGTTCTCCAAGAGCTTCTTCAATGTCTCCTTCACTATCGGAGGAACCTGGGGTGCCGAATGGATGACTGCGCTGAAATAGTTTTGCATATGTCAAGCAACTTTGCAGTGGCTGTCTGCATCTAGTTACATCCAGTTATTGAGGCTCGCCAGTGTCTAGGAGACTCACAACACAAATAGTGGATGAGTGGGTACAAGCACCAACTTCAAAGCCGAGGTGGAAGGCATTGATGTTGAAGGTGGGGGCATGGCAGCTGAAGTAGATGGCACGTCTACTGCCTCAGCAGCTACCCCTGCGAGCTCGTCAGACTGGCCCACAGTAGTAGGGGCTGACCCTTCTTCTTTGGGTTTCAATCACCCATCAAATAATACTGTGAGAAGGCTTCTTCGCCTGCACCTTAGTATCAAAATCCCTCGGCTCCACCCCTGCATTTGTAAGGTACTTAGTGATGGTGTTGGGGTACGGGTAGGAGGTGGAACCTTTCCTGGAGACCACATACATGTTGGATGACATCAAGACGCCCACATTGATCGAGTACGCAGCCATAATAGAGGCGACTAGCACTGCCCGCAGAATCGGAAGATTTGTTTCATTTTGGCACGGGTCTAGTCTGTTGCACATGAATGTCTGTCATCCCTTTGCCTTAAATTTTAGGGTGTTATGATGAATAGGAACCCCTGTTATGATCCATGTTGGAGGCCGCCCCGGAGCTGCAAGTATTTCAACTAGCCACGGCGAGCTGCATCTCCCAGTGCTAGATTTTCCAGGTATTGCATAGGCTCCAAATCCTCAAACCCTAAATAAGCGTTCAGGGTGTTCTGGTCGAATCTCACCTTCAGATTTCTCGCTTTTGTTACCTTGGTCCTTTTATTTATATGAGCCACACTGGCGTAAAATTCCCGAACCAGGTATTCCCTTCGCATCTACCAGACTCTGGGTGAACCACACCCATCCCTTCCGCTCCCGGAGTTGTCTCAACACTGTCGGGTTATATTTGTCAAGGTCTTTCAAATTGAACTGATGATTAAGAGTGAGCGACCTCACCGGCCACCACTCTCAGAAACTCGTGAAGGCAGCCAGACTAATAAATCTGTCTTCCCATACCTCTTTCTTCTCCGACCTCTCAAGGCCGGAAACTCTAGTATCACCCCATCGGCCATCATCCAGAATGTCATCAACATCCACTGTAGTGGCTGGTGCATCGGGGCATGTGTAGATGAGGGCTCCGAAGCCTAATTGTCACCTTTTGAACCCTCGAAAGTGCTTTGTGATGTAGAAGCGTCCAGAGTGGGAATATCCCTGATGGCCTTGACTGGACAGTCGGCTGCTCTTCGACCGAGTTGCCCTCTGATGCTTCCCTAGATGGGACATAAGAGCTTGATTCGAAGCACTCTGCATGTCTACCTTGGCCAGCTGTCGCCTTTTTGGTTATAATTTTTTGAAGGGTGAGAGGTAAGGCACTTTTTCCTCGCCCTCTGGAAGGTTCACCCTTCCCCTTTGATGTATCATCGCGGCCTCGAGATCTAACCATTATCTGTGACAATCAGCACATGAGTCAGTTTCAATTCAAGTTCAAAACAGACAGCCAACATAGTGTGAAATATGAATGCAAGTTAGGGAAGTGCGGTCCGCGCAATTGCAAGTTTGGCCGCAGAATGGGTTGTGCGGACCGCACAATTTGGAAATGCGGCCGTAGAGATGGAAATGCAGTCCGCACAATATTACTTGCGACCGTAGAATTGAAGTATTGTCTGCACATTTCCCATTGCATTAGAATGCCCAAAAATACCATCTCTTTGATGACAGAGATGGGTTTGGACTACGGACGCGCACACCTTTCTGCGGCCGCAGTGGAATTTTAGCGGTCTGCACAATTTCAAGTGCGGCCACAGAATCATGCTTCTCATAGAGTACCCTATTTTGTATTTATGCGGACCGCGCAATTTCTTGTGCAGCCGCAGGTTTCAAATTACAATCGATCAGATTCCTAGGGTTTACAAATTTTTGGAAAAATTGACATGGTATTAACAAGTAAGCATGCAAATCAGTTTACCCATTCCCCATAAAGAAATTAGTAGTTGACCCACACAGATTAACCCCCACATGGTAGTAAAATTGAAATCTATTGACAAATGGCCTAAAACTACCCAAAGAAAGAAATAAATTGTAAATTAAACTAAAAAATTGAAAATTTCTATGAGAAGTTAGGCATACCAGATATGAATCAGTGTAACTAAATGATCAAAGATGTGGAAAGAGTGTGGCTGAGGATTGAACTGATGATTTCCAAATTTTAGAGTTTAGAGTGCTTAGAGAGTCGTGGAAATAGCCTCTTGCAGAAATGTAGGGTAAGGCTGCGTACTATAGACCCTTGAGGTCCGGCCCTTCCCCGGACCCCGCGCATAGCGGGAGCTTAGTGCACCGGGCTGCCCTTTAAGAGTGCTTAGAGAGGGAAAACTTGTGTAGTAGCCTTAGGCTACTATTTATACATGCATGCAGTATTAGGAAAACAAAAAAGGAGTGCAGCCGCAGAATTCCTTCTGCGGTCCGCACTCTGTTACCTAAAGGCTCACTAGCTTCTGTTGATCTACAGTCCGCACAATTTGTGGTGTGACTGCAGATTTGGACTGCGGACCGCATAATTAGATTTGTGTCCACAGAATGGTCAATTCTCTGACAGGCCAAATTCCAGAGAGTTTGCATTTTCCCTTTCTAAGTTGTTCGGCCCACACAAGAATTGTGCGGCCGCAATTGCCTTCTTCTGTAGTATTCAAAATTATGCAGTCCACACTTTTTCCATACTTAGCCAATTTTCTCACCACAGTTCCTGTAAAGCACACTCATTCCTGCGACACACTTCAAATCCAGTTAGTACAAAATATGACCTATCTAAAAAAGAAGAAAAGAAAAAAGGAAAAGAAATATGAGTTGCCTCCCAAGAAGCGCCTGATTTAACGTCGCGGCACGACGCAGATTACCATCAGTTGAAATGAATTACCACCACGATGTGGCCATCACCAACTTTTCCCAAATAATGCTTCAACCGGTGACCATTGACTCAAAAAACCTCATCATATTTATTCTTCAAGTCCAATGCACCAAAGGGTGTCATACCCACAACTTCAAATGGGCCACTTCATTTAGACTTTAACTTTCCGGGAAACATCCGCAACTGTGAAGTGAACAACAAAAAAAGTTCACCCTCTTTGAACTCTTTGTTCCAAATGTACTTTTCATGAAGATATTTCATCTTCTCTTTGTATAAGGACGAACTTGTGTATGCATGGTACCAGAACTCATCCAACTCATTCAAATATGCCACCCTTAAGTTGGCGGCGACATCCCACTCAGGATTCAACTTCTTTAAAGCCCACATGGCTTTGTGCTCAAGTTCCACTGGAAGTTGACAAGCTTTTTCGAACACAACTCGGTATGGAGACATTCTGATACGTGTTTTGTAAGCTGTCATATAAGCCCATAAAGCATCATCAAGTTTCTTTGACCAATCCGTCCAGTTAGCATTCACTGTTTAGGACAATATACTCTTTATCTCCCGGTTGGAGACTTCCACTTGACCGCTTGCATTTTTGTAAAGGGTGGGCCAATAGAAACCGCAACTTAGAACTTTGGCTGTCATTCTTGCTCCACCATGGTGACCACCATATGGCGAAGAATGAAAAGCCTCAAGAATTTCACATTGTTCCTCCTCCGGTACACATCTTCTAATCACTCCATCCGAACAAATCCGGAAAAGGTACGGTTCATCCCATTCCTTGTTGAAGAGAACTCATCCGGGATGATACCGCTCACCAAAAAATTTGCTAGATCCGCGAACCATGGCATCTCTTTCATTGAAATAGCCAAAATTTGCTCATAGGGGAAAGAGTCATTGATTTCAAGGACATCATGCGGCCTCCCCTCCTCCTCCAAACGATATAAGTGGCCTGCCACTTAGGTTTTACTTCTTTTTCGATCTTGGATGTCAATATCAAACTCTTGCAACAAAAGCACCCATCTCATCAACCGGGCTTTGGAATCTTTCTTGCTCAGAAGATAACGAAGTTACGCATGATCCATGTGGACAATTACTTTTTCACCCATCAAGTACGGGCGAAACTTCTCAATAGAAAACACAATGGCAAGGATCTCTTTCTCCGTAACGGTGTAGTTGACTTGGGCACTATTCATGGTCTTACTATAATAGTAGACTAGATGAAAAATCTTGTTTATGCATTGCCCCAAAAAAGCCCCTACCGCTATATCGTTTGCATCGCACATGAGCTCAAAAGGAACACTCCAATATGGAGCGGTGATAATGGGAGTAGTAGTCAACTTGAACTTTAGCAACTCAAAGGCTCTCATGCAATCATCATTGAAGTGGAACTTAGAATCTTTCTCCAAAGGTTTGCACACTAGTTCACCACTTTAGAGAAATCCTTGATAAAATGCCGGTAAAACCCATACGTGGCCTAAGAAACTCCGCATGTCTTTCACAAAAGTTGGAGGTGGAAGTTTAGAAATCGCCTCAATTTTTTCCTTATCGACTTCAATGCCATTCTTTGAGATCTTGTGGCCAAGGACAACGCCTTCCTTGGCCATGAAATGACATTTCTCCTAATTGAGAACCAAATTTGTTTCTTCACATCTTGCCAACACTTTATCCAAGTTTGCGAGACAATCATCAAAGGAATTCCCGACCACCGAGAAGTCATCCATGAAAACTTCAAGGTAATCCTCCACCATGTTCGTGAAGATCGCCACCATACACCTTTGAAAAGTCTCTGGTGCATTGCACAACCCAAATGGCGTCCACTTGAAGGCGAAAGTACCATAAGGACATGTAAAGGTAGTTTTCTCTTGATCCCTCCGAGCAATAAGAATTTGACTGTAGCCGGAATAACCATCAAGGAAACAATAGAAATCACGGTTGGCCAATCTATCAAGCATTTTATCTAGGAGGGAAGTGGAAAGTGGTCCTTCCTTGTGACTCTGTTGAGCTTATGATAGTCCATACACACTCTCCACCCTATCACTGTTCTTGTAGGAGTCAACTCATTCTTATCATTGGTAACCACTGGCATGTCCCTTTTCTTTGGGACACATTGAACCGGAGAATTCCATGAACTATCGGAAATAGGGTAGACAACCCCGACATCCAATAACTTGATGATCTCCTTTTTGAAAACATTTTGCATGGCTTCATTGAGTCTCCATTGATGTTCAATAGATGGTTTGTCACCTTCCAACAAGTTATTCTTGTGCATGAAAAATGTGGTGCTTATCCCCCGAATATCCGTCGTTATCCATCCAATAGCCTTATTCATCTTTTGTATTACCGCCAATGTAGAGTCTACTTGCATGTTAGTCAAACAAGAGGAAAGGAATAACCGATAAATTAGAAGAAGTTCCAATAAATTCATACTCAAGATGTGGAGGCAATGGCTTCAACTCCAAGATAGAAGGCTCTTCAATTGAAGGCTTTGTAGGAGTAGTTGTCCTATTTTCAAGATCCAAGGACACTTTGCGGGGTTCATAAGTGTACGTCCTCATTCCTTGCAAAGAGTTCACACATTCCACAAATCCCTCCATCTCTTCATCATCAAAGTTGAGCAAGACGGCCTCTAATGTATCATTAACATTTATCACGACACTTGTTTCATCCACAATCACATCGGTCACCAAGTCCACGAAAACGCACATCTCATTGCTATTGGGTTGCCTCATAGACTTACACACATGAAAAACACTTTTTCATCACCAACCCCGAAAAGTAAGTTCTCCACCTTCAACATCAACTAGATCCTTTTCCCGTGGCAAGGAAAGGTCTCCCAAGAATGATCGGTACCTCATAGTCAACCTCACAAACAAGAATGAAAAAATCCTCCTGAATAATGAATTTATCGACACAAACCAAAACATCCTTAATCACTCCAATTGGTATCTTCATGGTACGATCGACCATTTGTAATCTCATAGATGTGGGTCTTGGTTGCCCGATTCCCAAAGTCTTGAAAATCGAATAGGGCATGAAATTGATACTTGCCCCAAGATCACAGAGAGCTTTAGCAAACTTGACACTTCCAATGGTACAAGGGAATGTGAAAGTACCGTGATCTTCCAATTTGGGAGCCATTGAATGCATAATTTCACTCACTTGATGAGTTATTTATATGGTTTCACAATTCATCGACCGCTTCTTTGTCACCAAATCCTTCACAAACTTCGCATAACCGGGCATTTTTTCCAAAGCTTAAAGTAATGGCACTTTGATTTATAGACTCTTCATCATGTCAATGAACTTTTTGAATTGATTCTCGCCATTTTTCTTGGCAAGACATTGAGGGTATGGAGGAGGAGGCTTAAGCAATGGTGCCTTAGCCTTTTGCACTACCAGTTCCGGTATGTCGACAACGTGATCCCTAGACGGGTTCACTTCCTCTTGAGTATCTTCCATATTGTCATCAATATCAATCCGCACTTCATCATTTGCTTGCACCACATTGTTCGGGGTCTCATCTTCTTGTACCACTTTCTCATCATCCCTAAGTTTCCTTTGACTTGAGGTGGGTGCATTCCCACCTTTTCCACTCCTTGTAGTAGCAGCCATGGCATGTCTCGTGTTGTTCTCGCCCTTTGGGTTCAGCACTGTGTCACTTGGTAGTTCCCCTTTAGGACGAGTGTTTAGATCTTGAGAGATTTGTCCCATTTGAACTTCCAAGTTACGGATAGATGTATTGTGGGAGGCAAGTTGGGCATCGGAGTCGGCATTCTTCTCCATCATTTGTTTGAACATATTTTCAATACGCCACATTCCATTGTTGGAAGAACTTGGACCATGGGAAGGATAATGAGGCGGGTTGCTCGGTTGTTGATATATCAGGGGCCTTTGAAAACCCGATCCCCAATTGCCTTGATTATTGTTCCATCCCCCTTGGTTGCTGCCTCCCCAATATCCTCAGTTGTTTCTACTCCAATTGCCTTGGTTGGTTCCACCACTCCAATTTACTTGATTGTTGTTATTATTCCAATTCCCTTGATTGTTTCCACCACTCCAATTACCTTGGTTGTTAGAATTCCAATTACCTTGACGTCGCCATTGTTGTTGATTCGGGTCTTGAGAGTTGTTTCTTTGCCCTTGAAAGTTGTTCACATATGGCACTTCCTCCTTTTGTTCATATTCATCTTGATCAAACCCACTATCTTCTTGCACATAATTCTCCATTCGATTTTGCACTTGTGGACCCTTGGTCCTTATTGTGTTCACCATCATACTTACTCCCTCCATGGCAATGACTTGCTTAGGATTTTTCTCTTGTTGAAGTTGAGGCTTTGCTAATTGATTCATCGGGGTGGTCAATTCGGTAATGGCTTGCCCATGATCATGCAACTCTTTATGGAGTTGAATCACATTTCGATCGCCTTGAGGAACATTTTCCCGACTTTTCCATGCCGATGATGTGTCCGTCATTTCATCTAAAATCTCACAAGCTTCCGCATTCGGTGTTATCATGAAATTTCCACCGGCAAGTTAATTTACCACGCACTGATTGGTCGTATTGATCCCCTGATAGAACGTTTGTTGAATCATAGCTTTCGCCATGTCATTATTGGGAACATCTTTGACCATTGTCCTATATTGTTACCATATATCATGTAACGGCTCATTGGGTTCTTGTTTGAATGTTATAATCTCGTCTCTAAGAGTAGCCATATTCCCAGAAGAATATAACTTGGAAATAAATTTCTCCACCAACTTATCTCATGTATGAATGGAATGGTTTGGCAATCTCTATAACCAATCCAAGGTTTCCCTCGTAGAGAGAAGGGAAATAGCCTTAACCTTAAAGCATCCTCGGAGACATTTGTCTGTTTACTCCCCCAACAAGTGACCACAAACCCTTTCAAGTGTTTGTATGCATTTTGAATCGATGCCCCGATGAAGAATCCTCGTTGCTCCAGCAATGTGAGCATTACATTTGTGAATTGAAAGTTGCCCGCCCTATTGCAGGGCGCGACTATTGCACTTGCATACCCTTCATTTGGAAACACCCGGTGTGGAGCCGTTCTTGGTGGAGGTGGGGGTGAGAACTGGGACATTGTCTTGAGGTGACCGGCCTCGTCTATTTGCCTGAGGTTCAAGAGGAAACTCACTGACAATGTAAGAGAATATTCTTCATTGAATTCTATCCGATGACAAATATTCGATCTGGTCCCATTGACCACGCTCTTCTCTGGGTTTATCCGATGTCAATTGCAGTTGTTGTTCCTGGTGCTGGTTGTTACTTGATTCACCTTTTACCTATATTCGGTTCCCTGTGTCATGCTATCATTCGATCATTTATTATAAGTTGATTTTACCCTTTACAACATCAAGAATCATTAGGAAAAGTTCATATTTCCAATTTTTTTGTTTAGGCTTTAAATTGTTGCCAGGGACAAGATAATGAAATTCAGCGGACTTCTCAAAAGGTATTATTAGTGCTCTATTATTTTGTTCTCTATATTTGAATTAAGGTTGCTTTCGTTTGGGGTCATATTTAACAAACAAACAAGAAAACCTATGTTTCTACATCTAGTTTATTTTTTCCTATTATTTTATTTAACATTATTATTTTTTCTTAGAGTCACTTCTGTTATATTAGAAAAATTCAAACATAACTCTTTGGGTCGTAAGAGTTCTGTGTAGTTATTGTGCATACAGAGGTTGATATATATTTAAAAATATCGACGACTTGACATTTTTATCATACCGCTTACCATCAGAACAGATAACAATGTATATGCAATATGTGTGCGTTTATAAATTTAATTTATTCTCGTCCAAGTCACACCTCTGTTTAAGGTTATGAAACGGTCGATGCAATAATAATACCCAACAAGGAGTCGGGGTCGATTTTTCATAGGAAGCTATGAATGGGACTTATTGGTATATATTATAGTGTATGAGCTCTGTCTCAATTTACAGTTACTGGGGTTGTTTCTTGTTCTAATTTAAACTAAGATTGCTACTAAGAAATGAATTAGGAAATTGTTTTTGTTGTTTTTCAAATGATGTCACGACCCAAAATCCATTCAGGTCGTGATGGCGCCGGACACCACTGTCAGGCAAGCCAATCATTAAATGGTTAAGTTAAATTCCTGTTTTAGCATTTTGAAATCGTTACCTTTCACTTTATTACATAATAATCCAATAAAAATCCACTAAGTAAATACGATAGTTTAATAATCCATTTTAATAAAAATACATCCCAAACACATCCCAGAACCCGGTGTCACAAGTGCATGAGCAAATTTCTAAGAATTATACAGATACTACAATGCTTGTCCGAAATACAAATTAGACAAGGAATTTAAAACTAAAGTACAATACATTTGAGGGAGACTCTGTCGGCTGCGGGTCATCTCCGGATGGTGCAGCTCGTCTAAGTCTCCAAGTCAGCCACATCACTGCGTCAAGCAGATCCACTAGCTATGAATGTACCTGTGCAATAAAAATGCACGGCAAGTGTAGCATGAGTACGAAAACAACATGTACTCAGTAAGTATCCCGCCTAACCTCGTAGAGGTAGTGATGAGAGGTCAACTTTGACACTTGCTAGAGGTCAATTAATATCAGGTATAGTAACGAAATAAATAAATATGAAACAGAGTAAATGTATATAACAAAACGAGTATAAATTACACGGTACGATTCCCTCCTTACAATTTACTCATCTCTCAATTAGCAATTTCCTTCTGTAACCCAAACATATACATAGATACGGTTTCACCAAAGAGGTTGTTATACTTCAATTAAGGGGAGAACCCTCAGATACAATGGCTTCTAGACAATATTACGCACGATTCAATAAGGATAATAAATATATAGGAAATTCTAAGGCGTACGGATTGATCCAACATAAAAGTAAATTGTGCACTGCCGAAGGGTCGAACGACGCAAACCATAGATGCATCTATTAACCTGCTATCACGACCCAAATCTGAATTAAGATCGCGATAGCGCCCAACAGCGGGGTTAGGCAAGCCAACATGAATTACACTAAGTGTTATCCTTCCCATTTACTTTGAACGAGTCAACAATTACCAATTTAAAAACGACTAAACATGATATTAGCTGGATACTATAGTAAAAACATAACAAATTCCTGGCCAAGATAGACCATATACATAAATATACAGCCCCAAAACCCAAAATATACGCTACGTATGTGCCAGGAACTTAGTGTCACGGGCAACTAACCAAATATACAAAAGATAATAATAATAAATACAATTCCACTGTTTGAACAAGTAGACGGGAAGATAAGAAGAGGGAACTCCAGGGCACTGCTGGAAGACCGCCAGAAGTACAGCAGCTCACCGTGGAGTCAAGTCTAGTAGCTCAGGAACTATCACCGGTATAATAACCAGAAGCACCAGCCTCGGGACCTGTACAATCAAGTACAGAAAAGAAAGAAAGTGCAGCATGAGTATATAAATAAATATGTACCCAGTGAGTATCCCGTCTAAACTCGAAGGAGTAGTGACGAGAGGTCAAATGACTACTCACTAAGGTCCAACAACATAATATAAAACTGAGATATGGCACAATGCAATAGGCATGCGAAGCAATAAGCAGAGGGTACATGAACACAAAGTGTAATACAAGTAAGAATCCCAAGTACCGATTTCTCTTATTCAACAATACCTGCCAATCCAGTAATATGTGGTCCAGACTCAAGTGTGCAAATACCGACACGGACAAGACAACCGGCCGGAGTCATAAGAGAGGTCATAAGGACTGAGGATATAAGCTTTCCACGATCGCGAATCCTACCTGCGACTCGTGTGCTGACTCGATAATAATAAGCTTCCCACGATCGCGCATCATGCCTGCGACTCGTGTGCTGACTCGATAATAATAAGCTTCCCATGGTCGCGCATCATGCCTGTGACTCGTGTGCTGACTCGATAATAATAAGCTTCCCACGGTCGCGCATCATGCCTGCGACTCATGTGCTGACTCGATAATCAATAGTATTCATATATAAGTACCTACGGGTACCGACTCAACCGTAACCCCACAGGATTGTGTCAATATCATATCACCGATGACCAATTAGGATTTACATCATCATATATCACTTCCTTCATGTCATTTCAACAATAAACACAAATTTATAATACATACGATGGTCCAAATAAGGCACATAATGGCATGCTCGTGAGTCCTACGGCTACCCGACATAGTGATATAGTCGCCACGTACGGACTCTCGTCACTTGGTACGTACGTGGACCCCACAATATGTACACATAGCAAACAAGGAACCTACGGGGACATTTCCCCCTTACAAGTTTGGAAAGGAGACTCACCTCGACGAAATCACCCCTCGGATCAAGGATGCGCCCGAATCTCCGAAATCTACTCTCGACGGCTCGCAACTAGCCAAATATAGAATAATCGTATCATTTTAAGTTCAAAGAAGGAGAATTAACAAGGAAATCCCAAAATTAGGTGTTCTTGTAGAAACTTGGAATTTCGACCTCGGGTCCTCACGTTCGGGTTTCGAAAATTCTCGAAGGAGTCGATTTCCCAAAGTCTAAGGATCATAACCATGTGACTTATACAAGATTTCATGGTCTCAAATGGATAATTCACAAATTTTTCCCAAATCCCAATTTATCATTAAAACCTAGAATTTTCTAGGATTAGTAGTAAATTTCTTTGACAATTAACAAATTAAATTAGAAAAAGGGAGTGAAATCACTTACCTCTAGTGGAACTTGGTCGAAGAAATGGTTTCTCAGCTCTTGGGGTCCTTTAATGGAGGTTAGAGATGGATAAAAATGAAGAAGTCCCATAATTTGGACATTTAAAGGGGGTTGCCAACAGGGGTTTCCGCACCTGCGACCTTGGGACCGCAGGTGCGGTCTCGCACTTGCGAGAAAATGATCGCCCCTGCGAACAAGGGCCTGGGACTCTGGGCTCGCACCTGCGGAGTTGGGAGCCTCACCAGCGGTCCCGCTCCTGCGGAAGATTGGTCGCGCCTGCGATGGGGGTCGCACCAGCAAGGCTGGGACTGCAGGTGCGGTCCTGCACCTGCGGCTGGGCAACCGCACCTGCGGTCACACCAGTTGTTGTGCACCAGAAATGATTCTTGGTGGTTTTTGGCTTCGTGCGGGGTCCGGGAGGCACCTGGGCCTCCCCGAGACCCCGTCAAAATATACCAACAAGTCTCAAATCAGTATACGGACTTGCTCGAGCCTATAGAACACTCATAACAACGCTAGAACTCAAAATCACCCTCCAAAACCCCTGAAATCATTACTTCAGAACTTTGAAATTCTAGAATTCATTTCATTGCGCCGAACGGGTCTATACTACCCAGAATGACTTCAAATTTTGCAGACAAGTCATAAATGACCATACAGAACTCTTCCCGATCCCGGAATTCCGTTCGGGCCTCGATAGCATAAAGTCCCGTTCCAAGCCATATTCCAAACTCAAGGAAATCCTGATTTCTATTTCGGGCGCCGAAACGCTCCCGGGTCATCGAAAAACCGATACGAAGATACGCCCAAGTCCGAAATCATCATATGAAGCTAATGGAGTTGTCTAAACTCGATTCCGAGGTTGTTTGCTCAAAATGTTGACCGAAGTCAAACTTAGCCAATTAGGCCAACCTTAAGGAACCAAATGTTCCTAAATCACCCAGACCATCCCCAAATCCTGAACCACCCGCTCCCGCAAGTCATAAAGCACGAATAGCTTCTATGGAAGGTTTTATTTAAGGAAACGGGATCCTAATAAGCAAAATGACCGGCTGGGTTGTTACATTCTCCCCCTCTTAAACAAACGTTCGTCCCCGAACGGGTCTAGAATCGTACCTGGAGTGCTGAATAGCTGTGGATATCTGCTCCACATGTCCTGTTTGGACTCCCAAGTCGCCTCCTCGGCTGGTTGGCCCCTGCACTGGACCTTAACCGCAGAAACTGTCTTGGACCTCAACTGGCGGTCCTGCCTATCAATAATGGCGACTGGCTCCTCCTCATTACTCAATTGCACGTCCAACTGAATAGTGCTATAATCAATTACGTGAGAGAAGTCGGCGTGATACCTCCGAAGCATGGATACGTGGAAAACTGGATGAATACCTGATAAGGCTGGAGGTAAAGCAAGCTCATAAGCAACCTCTCCAACCCGCTTCAATACCTCAAAAGGGCTAATAAATCTGGGGCTCAGCTTGCCTTTCTTCCCGAATCTCATAACGCCCTTCATCGGCGAAACCTTCAGCAGAATTTTGTCTCCCTCCATGAATGCTATATCACGCGCCCGCTGATCTGCGTAACTCTTCTGCCTGGACTGAGCTGTGCGAAGCCTCTCCTGAATCACCTTTACTCTCTCCAAGGCATCTCTTACTAGATCTGTGCTATATAACTTGGCCTTGCCAGGCTCGAACCACCCAATCGGAGAACGACATCGTCGACCATATAAAGCCTCAAATGGAGCCATTTCGATGCTGGACTGATAGCTATTATTGTATGCAAACTCCGCCAAAGACAAGAATTGGTCCCACTGACCCCCAAAATCAATCACACAAGCCTTAAGCATATCCTCCAATATCTAAATTGTACGCTCTGACTGGCCATCAGTCTGAGGGTGAAATGCTGAACTGAGGTCAATCTGAGTGACCATCTCACTGTGCAAAGCTCTCCAGAAGTGCGAGGTGAATTGAGGACCTCGATCTGATATAATAGACACTGGCACACCATACAGTCGGACAATCTCTCTCATGTAAATCTGAGCCAGCCTCTCTGAAGTGTAGGTGGTAGCGACAGGAAGGAAATGCGTCGATTTGGTCAATCTATCCACGATGACCCAAACCGCGTCAACCTTTAGCAAAGTCCGAGGCAAGCCAACTACGAAGTCCATGCTGATGCGCTCCCATTTCCACTCGGGAATGGGCATCCGCTGAAACAAGCCTTTTGGTCTCTGGTGCTCGTACTTAACCTGCTGGCAATTAAGACACCTAGCCACATACTAAACAATGTCCCTCTTCATCCGTCTCCACCAGAAATGCTGCTTCAAATCATGATACATCTTCGTCGCCCCTGGATGAATAGAATACTGAGAACTGTGCGCCTCCGCTAGAATCCTCTCCCTCAGGCCATCAATATCAGGAACACACAATCTGCCCTGGAGTCTCAGAACACCATCCTCGCCCAAGGAAACATGTTTGGCCCTACCCTGGACCACGGTATCCCGAAGCTGTGCTAAACATAGATCGTCGAACTGTCAAGCCTTGATCTCCCCCAATAATGAAGACTGAGCAACTAGATGAGCTAGAACCCGACGAGGCTCTGAAAGGTCCAATCTCACCAGGCGATTGGCAAAGGATTGAATGTCCAAGGCTAAAGGTCTCTCATCAGCCGCAATGTAAGCCAAACTACCCATACTCGTTGCCCTCCTGCTCAAAGCATCCGCTACTACATTCACCTTGCCCGGGTGATACACAATAGTGAGATCATAGTCCTTTAACAACTCAAGTGACCTTCGTTGTCTCAGATTAAGGTCCCTCTGCTTAAACAGATGCTGCAAACTGCGGTGGTCAGTATACACCTCACAAGACACGTCGTACAAGTAATGCCGCCAGATCTTCAAAGCATGAACAATTGCCGCCAACTCCAGGTCGTGCACAGGATAATTCTTTTCATGAACCTTCAGTTGGCGCGAAGCATAAGCGATAACCCAGACATCCTGCATCAACACACATCCTAACCGACGCGTGAAGCGTCACAATATACAGTATGCATCCCTGACTCAGAAGGCAATGACAAAACTGGCGCTGAGGTCAATGCCGACTTGAGCTTCTGAAAGCTCGCCTCACAATCGTCGGACCATCGAAACAAGGCATTTTTCTGAGTCAATCTGGTCAATGGGGCTGCAATAGAAGAAAACCTCTCCACGAATCGACGGTAGTAGCCTGCTAAGCCCAGAAAACTCCTGATATCTGAAGCTGAGGTAGGATGCGGCCAACTATGAACTGCCTCGATCTTCTGAGGATCAACCTTGATACCCTCTCTGGATACCACGTGCCCCAGAAATGCCACAGACTCTAGCCAAAAATCGCACTTGGAGAACTTAGCATATAGCTTCTGTTCTCGCAAGGTCTGAAGCACAGCTCTCAAATGCTGCTCATGCTCACCCAGACTCCGTGAGTAGATCAATATATCATCAATGAAAACAATAACGAATGAGTCAATATACGGCCTGAATACCCTATTCATCAAATCCATAAATGCTGCTGGGGCATTAGTCAAACAGAAGGACATCACTAGAAACTCATAATGGCCATATCTAGTGCAAAATGCAGTCTTCGGAACACCTGAAGCCCGAATCCTCAACCGGTGATACCCCGATCTCAGATCGATCTTAGAGAATGCACGAGCACCCTGCAACTGGTCAAAAAAATCATCAATGCGCGGCAGAGGGTACTTGTTCTTGATGGTGACCCTATTCAGCTGGCGGTAATCAAAACACATCCGCATGGACCCATCCTTCTTCTTCACAAACAAAACTGGAGCACCCCACGGCTACACACTCGGCCTAATGAACCCCTTGGCCAACAACTCTTCAAGATGCTCCTTTAACTCCTTTAGCTCCTTAGGAGCCATACGATAAGGAGGAATGGAAATAGGTTGAGTGTCTGGAGCCAAATCAATACAGAAGTCTATATCTCGATCTGGAGGCATGCCCGGAAGGTCTGAAGGAAACACATCTAAAAACTCTCGAACCACAAGCACTGAATCAATGGTAGGAGTCTCGGTGGTGGTGTCCCGCACATATGCAAGGTAAGACAAACACCCTTTCTCGACCATGTGCCGAGCCTTCATAAAAGAAATGACCCTGCTGAATGCACTAACTAAAGAACCCCTCCATTCTAACCTCGGCAACTCAGGCATGGCTAACGTAACTGTCTTAGCATGGCAATCCAACACGGCATGATAGGGAGATAGCTAATCCATGCCCAAAATAACCTCGAAATCAACCATATCAAGCAATAACAGGTCGGCTCTAGTCTCAAGTCCACAGAAGGTAATCACACAAGATCGGTAGACCCGGTCTACCACCACAGAATTGCCCACAGGAGTGGACACATACAAAGGAGAACCCAAGGTCTCACGAGGAACATCCAGAAAATGAGCAAACAGTGCTGAGATATATGAATACATCGACCTTGGATCAAATAACATTGAAGCCTCCCTACCACAGACTAAAATAATACCTGTAATCACGGCGTCAGAGGCCACTGCGTCTGATCTGGCCGGAATAGCATAGAATCTGGCTGCAGAACCTGAAGACTGAGCTCCCCCAGGGTGAGCCGGAGCTGAATGACCCCCTCCTGACTGCCCCCCCCCTAGGACGGCCCCTGCCAACCTGACCCTCACCCTTAGGTGGTCGAACTGCTGGTACTGAAATCATAGGCTGGTGACTCTACTGTACGGTCTTACCCCTAAAGCGGGGGCAATATCTCTTCACGTGGCCTAATGCCCTGCACTCGTAACATCTCAAATGTGACATATCCTACTGGCCTGAAGAGTAAGAGTCCCGAATGGCTGGAGTGCGATGAGAATCATCTTTCACAGCACTGAAATAGGAACCGGAGGATCTCTGACGGCTGGAGTAGCCACTGGATGGACTGTGAATGGCTGGAGGACGGTAGGAGCCCTCTGGCATGGCACTGAACTGAGGCCTCGCTGAAACACCCCTGGGAGGTAATGGAGGTGTTGCATGATAAGGCCTACTAGACTGACCGCCTCCAAACTGACCCCTGCTCCTGGCTGGAGCACCCCTGAAGTCACCTATAAATCTGGCCCTCTTGTCCTGCTGACCATGCTGACCTTGCTCCCTACTCCTCAAACGATAACCCTCAATCCGTCGAGCTATCTCGACTACAAGTTGATATGGAGTACCCATCTCTACCTCTCTAGCCATGGAGGTCCTGATACCTGGATGTAAGCCTGCCACGAATCGCCGCACCCTCTCGACATCAGTAGGAAATATCATGAGAGCATGGCGGGATAACTCTGAAATCTCGCCTCATAATCAGTCACGGACATATGCCCCTGCTCTAACCTCTCAAACTGACCCCGACGCTCCTCCCTCTCAGACGGAGGAAGGTACCTATCCAAAAATAGCTGAATAAACTGACTCCAAGTGATAGGAGGGGAACTTGCTGGCTTGCTAAGGATATATGACTGCCACCAGCGGCGAGCTCTGCCCTCTAACTAAAAGGTAGTGAAATCTACCCCGTGTGACTCCAATATCCTCATATGGTGTAGTCTGTCCCTGCACCTATCGATGAAATCCTGGGCGTCCTCACCCCGCTCACCCCCGAAGGCTAGAGGGCGAAGTCGAGTCCATCTGTCAAGCATCTTCTGCTGGTCGCCCTCTGCAACTGGCCTGGGCTTTGGCTGTGCTACTATAGGCTGAACTCCACCCACAGGCGGGGTACCCGGAGTGTGATGTGTTGCTGCTGTTGGTCCTTTAGCATGAGCGGTAGGGGTCTGAACTCCCCCGCCCACCTGGGAAGTGGCAGGGTCTGTTGAAAGTACACCTACTGGGGACATAGTGTCCATGAACCTCAACATGTGGCCCATGATCTCTTGGAAACCTGGCGCCGTCATAAAGTCTGCTGGAGCAGGAGCAACTGGAGGCAACTCATCCTGCTCCTCAATAATAAGATCCTCAAGCGTTGCAACTGGTACAGCTCTGGGACACCTTCGTCCTCTAACTCGGGCAGGTGCCCGACCCCTGCCCCTTCCACGGCCTCGAGTGGCGGGGGTAGCAACCTCTCCCACACCAGGAACATGTGAAGCACATGTCCTCACCATCTATGAGAGAATAGAAGAACAAATTTGAGTATATCATCAATTGCACGATAGGATATGAATGAAGTGAAGGTTCTTATCACCCTATAGCCTCCTGAAGATAAGTACAGATGCCTCCGTACCGATCTGCAAGACTATACTGGGTCTGCCCGTGACTCATGAGACTACGTGAACCTAAAGCTCTGATACCACGTTATCACGACCCAAATCCGAATTTAGGTCGCGATGGCGCCCAACAGCGGGGTTAGGCAAGCCAACATGAATTACACTAAGTGTTATCCTTCCCAATTACTTTGAACGAGTCAACAATTACCAATTTAAAAACGACTAAACATGATATTAGTTGGATACGATAGTAAAACCATAACAAATGCCTGGCCAAGATAGACCATATACATAGATATACAGCCCCAAAACCCAAAATATACGCTATGTGTGTGCCAGGAACTTAGTGTCACGAGTGTCACAGGAAACTAACCGAATATACAAAATATAATAATAAATACAATTCAACTGTCTGAACAAGTAGACGGGAAGATAAGAAGAGGGAACTCCAGGGCATAGCTGGAAGACCGCCAGAAGTACAGCAGCTCACCGTGGAGTCAAGTCTAGTAGCTCAGGAACTATCACTGGTATAATAACCAGAAGCACCGGCCTCAGGACCTGTACAATCAAGTACAGAAAAGAAATAAAGTACAGCATGAGTACATAAATAAATATGTACCCAGTGAGTATCTTGTCTAAACTCGAAGAAGTAGTGACGAGAGGTCAAATGACTACTCACTAAGGTCCAGCAAAATAATATAAAACTGAGATATGGCATAATGCAATAGGCATGCGAAGCAATAAGCAGCAAGTACATGAACACAAAGTGTAATACAAGTAAGAATCCCAAGTACCGATTTCTCTTATTCAACAATACCTGCCAATCCAGTCATATGTGGTCCAGACTTAAGTGTGCATATACTGACACGGACAAGACAACCGACATAAGGACTGAGGCTATAAGCTTCTCACGATCGCAAATCCTACCTGCGACTCGTGTGCTGACTCGATAATAATAAGCTTCCCACGGTCGCGCATCATGCCTGCAACTAGTGTGCTGACCCAATAATAATAAGCTTCCCACGGTCGCGCATCATGCCTACGACTCGTGTGCTGACTCGATAATAATAAGCTTCCCACGGTCGCGCATCATGCCTGCGACTCGTGTGCTGACTCGATAATAATAAGTTTCCCACAGTCGCGCATCATGCCTGCAACTCGTGTGCTGACTCGATATTAATAAGTTTCCCACGGCCGCGCATCATGCATGCGACTCGTGTGCTGACTCGATAATCAATAGTATTCATATATAAGTACCTACGGGTACCGACTCAACCGTAACCCCACAGGATTGTGTCAATATCATATCACCGATGACCAATTAGGATTTACATCATCATATTTCACTTTCTTTATGTCATTTCAAAAATAAACAAAAATTTATAATACATACGATGGTCCAAATAAGGCACATAATGGCATGCTCGTGAGTCCTACGACTACCCGACATAGTGATATAGTCGCCACGTATGGACTCTCGTCACTTGGTACGTACGCGGCCCCCAAAACATGTACACATAGCAAACAAGGAACCTACGGGGACATTTCCCCCTTACAAGTTTGGAAAGGAGACTCACCTCGACTAAATCACCCCTCGGATCAAGGATGCGCCCGAATCTCCGAAATCTACTCTCGACGGCTCGCAACTAGCCAAATATATAATAATCGTATCATTTTAAGTTCAAAGAAGGAGAATTAACAAGGAAATCCATAAATTAGGTGTTCTTGTAGAAACTTGGAATTTTGACCCCGGGCCCACACGTTCGGGTTTCAAAAATTCTCGAAGGAGTCGATTTCCAGAAGTATAAGGATCATAACCATGTGACTTATACAAGATTTCATGGTCTCAAATGGATAATTCACAAATTTTTCCCAAATCCCAATTTATCATTAAAACCTAGAATTTTCTAGGATTAGTAGTAAATTTCTTTGACAATTAACAAATTAAATTAGAAAAAGGGAGTGAAATCACTTACCTCTAGTGGAACTTGGTCGAAGAAATGGTTTCTCAGCTCTTGGGGTCCTTTAATGGAGGTTGGAGATGGATAAAAATGAAGAAGTCCCGTAATTTGGACATTTAAAGGGGGCTGCCAACAGGGGTTTCCGCACCTGCGACCTTGGGACCGCAGGTGCGGTCTCGCACCTGCGAGAAAATGATCGCCCCTGCGGACAAGGGCCTAGGACCCTGGGCTCGCACCTACGGAGTTAGGAGCCGCACCAGCGGTCCCGCTCCTGCGGAAGATTGGTCGCGCCGGCGATGTGGGTCGCACCTACGAGGCTTGGACCGCAGGTGCGGTCCCGCACCTGCGGCTGGGAAACCACACTTGCGGTCACACCACCTGATGTGCACCAGAAATGATTCTTGCTGGTTTTTGGCCTCGTGCGGGGTCCGGAAGGCACCTGGGCTCACCTGAGCCCCCGTCAAAATATACCAACAAGTCCCAAATCATTATACGTACTTTCTCGAGCCTACGGAACACTCATAACAATGCTAGAACTCAAAATCACCCTCCAAAACCCCTGAAATCATAACTTAAGAACTTTGAAATTCTAGATATCATTTCATTGCGCCGAACGGGTCTATACTACCCGTAATGACTTCAAATTTTGAAGACAAGTCATAAATGACCATACGGAACTATTCCTGGTCTCGGAGTTTCGTTCGGGCCTCGATAGCATAAAGTCCCGTTCCAAGCCATATTCTAAACTCAGGGAAATCCTAATTTCCATTTCGGGCGCCGAAATGCTCCCGGGTCATCGAAAACCCGATACGAAGATACACCCCGGTCCGAAATCATCATACGAAGCTAATGGAGCTGTCGAAACTCGATTCCGAGGTCGTTTGCTCAAAACATTGACTGAAGTCAAACTTGGTCAATTAAGCCAACCTTAAGGAACCAAATGTTCCTAACCCAGACCATCCCCAAATCTTGAACCACCCGCTCCCGCAAGTCATAAAGCACGAATAGCTGCTATGGAAGGTTTTATTTAAGGAAACGGGATCCTAATACGCAAAATGACCGGCTGGGTCGTTACACCTGCCGAGTCGAACGGCCCGCTCCCATGAGAGTGTGGTACATAAATCCTGTCGAGGTGAACGACCCGATTCCATAAGAGTAGTGGAAGAAATCACCCCGCTCACGGAATATAAATTGCGAAGCAGTCACACATAAACATACACATTTGAAACAGTTCACCCCGACTATATCGGGAAAAGCAATTATCCAAGAAATGTCAAAAGTTCTTTTTTGATGGTCACAAAGATAGTAAATAGGTCTTTTTTCTTAGAAATTCATTTGTTAAATTCGATAAGATTTAAGTCATTTTCAATTTCATCAATAAGGTTACACATACGACAAATAAAAACATCTTTTTGGGTCCTAGTCTACCCGGACAAGCATAATAGTAGCTACGCACGGACTCCCGTCACTTTGTGCGTACTAACACCCACAAATAGTAGCACATATTTAATAAGTTCACCTATGGGGACAATTCCCCCTCACAAGGGTAGACAGGAGACTTACCTCGCTCCGAAATTCCATAACCGGCTTCCAAGCCCTTTCGATCACTTGAATCAATGCACAACGCTCCAAATCTAGCCAAATAACGACAAACCAAATGAAAATATACTCTAATACTTGTACCAAGCCATTTTATATAAATTCCCAACTCTGCTCGAAGAATTGGCAAAATTGCCCTCGGGCTCACGTGCCCGGATTCCCAAATTTTTCGAAGATAAGGGTTACCCATGACTTTACTAGCTCAAATATATAATTTACTCTTAATTTCATGCTCAAATTCATGGTAAAGGTCCAAAATCCCAAATTCTAGGTCATCTCCTAAAATCCCAAATTTATACTAATTTTCCATGTCTAAATCCATGTAAGATCACATATTTAACTTAAAAAAGGGAAGAAATCACTTACCTAGTGTTGCTTGATGAAAATCACCCTTTGAAGCTCTCCAAAATCTTCCTAGCCATGAAAAAAATGGGTGAAATGAACTAATTCCACGCTTTAAAACAATCTGCCCAGGCTGTTGCGCTCCTTCATCGCGAACGCACATGCTCCACCGCGTTCGTGAAGCCCAGAAATCCAGGCCCAATATTTACTCTCCGCGATCGCGTACCTCTAATGCGTTCGCATACCTTCCTCGAGCCAACACTCCGCATTCGCGGTTGATAAAAGGCTAAATTCGCGTAGTTTAGCGCATACTTATACTCCAACTTAATGATGCTTCACTGTCTTAGGAAGGTTAAATGATATTGAAATGGCTCTAATTGTGGATTTTGTGTTTCGCAGGAGCAAACTGTGCTTATGAGGACCTAGGATGGTGTTTGGATCCAAATTGAAGGAGAAATACCCCTTGGAGTTTTTAACGTGTGAAAGAAGGAAGCAAAATCGCTAAGACATACTACTAGTCCACTAGCGCAACCGCGCTAATCCAGGTGCTTGAGGAAGAACGAAGTCCCATTAGCGCAGCCATAGCGCGCCCAGTAGCGCGACCGCACTAGTTTAGTGATCAGAGGTAGAACACTTTCGCATTAGCGCGGCCGTGCTAGTCCAGTTCGCACACGTTATTTTCAGGGGTAAAATTGGAACCTTGGGACAATTCCACCTAATCTATATAAGGTTCAACTCACCCAAATGAGAGGATTATCAAGGTTTAGAGTCTTGTTCAGGGGTAAAATGGGAACCTATATAGTTTGCTTGGTTTTAATCTCTATTTGTTCAACTAAGTTCATGTTGTAGTTTATTGAAGGGCCCTCAATTAGCTGTGCCTATTTAGTGTGTATCTACTCGGGAGAGAGCGCATATTTAGGTAGATGTTAAACAACACCACTCCCAAAGTATAGGAGGGATCCATAACTGAGGGTTTAAAGGTTGGATTAGGGATAACGATACCTTGGGTGCAATCTAAAGTGAGCTATAATAAAAGCTATCTAGCGTAACTCAGGAGAGTGCGGTTAGTAAATTATCGTAATTACTCGGGAGAAATTTACGGTAACAATAGTGCTCATGATTGATAGATACGATTAGGCCAAACTATATGAAATATACAAGAAGGAATTCCATCTACAGGGGAAACCTTAACCTTAGATCCTTCTCGCATTTGTTTACAACCTAGAAATAGTTATCTTCTAGTTTAATTACTTTCATTCATTTTTAATTAGTAAAAACACCAACAACTGTGATTCATAATCTTTGGGAAGTTGACTACGAAGAATCGAGTGAGTCTAACAACGATAATTGATAGTTGGGCGTGATCAAATTTTGCAACGCCCGCTTAGTCCTTTTTATAAGGCATAGTTGGGCGTGATCAAATTTTGGTGTCGTTGCCGGGAAATTAATGGTGTTATCAATTATAGTTGGAAGAAATACAAAAATTCTTAGTGTAGTCAATTTTCTTCACTTTCAATCTATACATTGGGATTTTAACGTTTGCTAACTTGGTTATACATGTGTATGCATAGAAACTCATCGAGAACTGGTGAAGTATTCGAAGCCTTATCAGACCCCGAGAAAGTTTTCAAGGCCTTGAACCGGCCCAACCGGAAAAGCAAAAAACAATCATCAATTGAACAACTTGAACCCGACATGGCAGATCTAAAATACAGTAACAACAATGGGGAGGATGTGGTAGACCCAGCTGCGCAGGGTGTGGCGCCTCTCGTGCCTCAGGCGCCTTTATATGACTGGGCACAACCCACGGCGGAGACTTTGGCCATGGTGATAGTAGTCCCTCAGATACAAGCTGAATCTTTTCAGATCACAAACAATATGCTGCACTTGTTGAAGAACAAGGGACTATTTTCAGGGTCATACATTGAGGATCCCCAACAGCATTTGAAGAATTTCCTGTCGATTTGCAAAACTCAGAGGCAACCAAACGTCACTCAAGAAGCAATAAAATTGTTGTTGTTTCCATTCTCAGTGACAGGAGCAGCCCGGACTTGGCTAAACTCGCTCCCCATCAATTCCATTTCCACATGGGAGGAGTTAGTTAAGCAATTCGTGAACAAGTTCCATCCGCCCAACAAGACTGCTCAACAAATTGATGAAATATTGAGCTTCAAACAGAAGCCAATGGAAACATTGCAAGAAACATGGGAACGATTTAAAGGGATGTTGGTTATCTGTCCGCACCACGGTATTCCAGAGCAGATGTTGCAGCAACATTTTTATATGGGTCTGGCAGATAGTGTGAAGGCAAATGTTGATGCTTCAGCTGGTGGAGCATTCTTGATCAAATCATGAAGAGAAAGCCAGATCCTACTTGACAAAATGGTTCAAAATTTAGGGTGGACAACCAGGAATGCACCCATCACTCCAATAGTGCACTCACTGGCCTTAGATCCATCAAACACTCTTGCTGAAAATATGGCCACCTTGATGACACATATGAGCCTTCTCACTAAGAAGGTTGAGGAGTCAGGGCAAAAGCAGCAGGTACATATTGTAGATACTACCAATGGGGGCTTATGCACATCTTGCATTAGTCAGCCACTTGGTAATCAGTGCCTAGTCCCACTAGGCTTGATGTTAAGAAAGAATCTCTTGCAGGAAGATTGGCTAGAGATTTCTTGTAAAAACACTAACCCTGCTGAGTTCATAATGAGAATATTTTCACTGTTGAATCTTTTTTGATTCTATGTAATATTCTCATTATGCACATAAGAGAGGAGCCGTATGAGGTGAAAATCTCACGTACGGTTCTGAATGCTGAAAATGATCATCATCACTACCCTGAAAACATGAATTATGTGTCAAATTATGGGGGCCAGCGTCAGGGTGGACAAAATTGGGGCCAGCAAAATCAGCCATACAGGCTAGTTCAGCAGCAGCACAACAGTGGAAACATGGGATCCATGCGACCTCACTGTAATGTGGCGCCTTACCAAAGGCCACATGGGTACAATAATCAGAATCAGAATCAACAGTAGGCTTATCACCCCCCCCCCCCCGCANGCAGCAGGTTATTGGGTCAACTGCAAAAATAAGTAAGAGAGTAGATGCACATGAGTCAGCTATTAAAAATAATGAAGTGCAAATGGGCCAGATCTTGATGTCTTTGAATAATCTTCCTCATGGGACATTTCCAGCAGATACTCAGGTAAATCCTAAGGATCAGGGTCCAAAGCAGCTGATGGCAGTGAGTCTACGCAATGGCGGGGACTTAGACTTGGAGCAGGAAAGAGCTCGAGAAAGCAGACAGGCTGAGACACTGGTACCAGTGCCTATTGAAATTGATGAGTCAACAAAACTGACTGAGGTGACAGTGCAACCTGCCCAAGGAGAGCCAAGCACATAGATCGAGGCTGAGAAAGAAGCTGAGACAGCCCAGGAACAGGTAATAGAGGTGGTGCCTGATAAAAAAAATCCCAAATCACTGGGAAAAAGAGACCTCTAGCACCATTCCCACAGAGGCTGGCCAAGTACCAGAAAGATGAGCAGTATAAAAAGTTCTTGGACATGTTGAAATAAATACAGGTAAACATTCCTTTGATTGATGCTCTGAAGGAGATGCCTGGGTATGCCAAAATGATGAAGGACTTGATGTCCCAAAAATTTGACTTCCAAGACTCGGCCATAGTAACTCTTACTCAGACCAGCAGTGCTGTAGTGACCCGACCAATTGCGGAATAGTTGTCTGACCCAGGGAGTTTCACGATTCCCTGCACCATTGGTAATTTTGCCTTTGCCAAGGCACTTTGTGATTTAGGGGCCAACATTACTTTTATGCCCCTGGACATCTAAAAGAGTTTGGGGATTGGTAGAGCTAGACCAACCTCTATGTTGTTGCAGCTGGCAAACTGGACGGTAAAGAGACCGCCAGGCATTCTTGATGACGTATTGGTGCGGGTAGGGAAGTTTGTGTTCCCTACAGATTTTGTGATATTGGACTGCAGAGTGGATGAAGATATTCCCATAATTTTGTAAAGGCCATTCTTGGCCACAGGGAGAGCCCTCATTGATGGTGAAACAGGGGAACTTAAGAGGAGGTTGAACGAAGAGGAAATCACATTCAATGTGCAGAAATCCATGAGACGACCAAGTGAATTCGCCAATTGTTCTCTTATTGATGTTGTGGATGTAATACTAGAGGATGATGATGAGTCCTTGACTATTGATGACCTCCTTGCTGCATGTTTGATAAATTTGGATGTGGTAAATGGGGAGGAATTGGCAGAATGGGTGTTAGCTCTTGAAGGAAAAGGTGTTTGGCATAGATCACTCGAATTTGAGCCCTTACACTTAGAAAAGAGAGAGACTTCACCAGCCAAGCCATCTGTTGAAGAACCACCCAAGATGGAGTTGAAGCCACTGCCAGCCCATCTCAGGTACGCGTTTCTAGGACCTAACTCCACTTTACCTGTTATTATCTCATCCAGTTTGTTAGTTGTGCAGGCAAAACAGCTATTACAAGTACTCACTAAGTGTAAGACTGCCATTGGCTGGACCATGGCAGACATAAAGGGGATCATCCCGGCATACTGCATGCACAAAATTTTGCTGGAAGGGGGGCACAAACCTTCCAGAGAACACCAAAGGCGACTGAATCCAAACATGAAGGAAGTGGTGAAGAAAGAAATTATAAAGTGGTTAGATGAGGGAATCATTTTCCCCATCTCTGATAGCAACTGGGTTATCCCGGTGCAATGTGTCCCTAACAATGGTGGCATAACAATTGTAAAAAATGACAACAAAGAGCTGATATCTACAAGAACCGTCACTAGCTGGAGAATTTTCATGGACTACAGAAAGTTAAATCTTGCCACCCGGAAAGATCACTACCCATTTCCCTTCATCGATCAGATGCTCGACAAACTGGCAGGGAAGTCTCACTTTTTTTTTCCTGGATGGGTACTCGGGGTACAACCATATTTCCATTGCCTCGGAAGACAGGGAAAAGACCTCATTCACATGTTCCTACGGGATTTTTACCTTCAGAATGATGCCCTTTGGCTTATGCAATGCACCCGCCACATTTCAAAGGTGCATGATGGCCATATTCACTGACATGGTCGAGGATATAATAGAGGTAATCATGGATGATTTCTCAGTGGTGGAAAATACATTCGATAAGTGCCTAGCAAATCTAACCCGAGTGCTGAAGAGGTGTATTGAGACGAACCTTGTACTTAATTGGGAGAAGTGCCATTTCATGCTACAAGAGGGTATAGTCATGGGACACTTGGTGTCAAGCAAAGGAATCGAGGTGGATCGTGCTAAAGTTGATGTTATAGCAAATCTCCCACCTCCCACATCGGTTAAAGCGATAAGGAGCTTACTTGGGCATGCCGGGTTCTACCGGCGATTTATTAGAGACTTCTCCAAAATAGCCAACCCCCTATGTAAGTTGCTCGAAAACGATACCTTTTTGTGTTTTCTAATGATTGCAGGGTAGCTTTTGAGGAGTTGAAAAAGAGGCTAGTCACGGCCCCGATCATTGTTGCCCCCGACTTGGAGCAACCATTCGAGCTCATGTGTGATTCCAGTGACTACGCAGTGGGAGTAGTGTTAGGAAAACGGAAGGAAAATATAATGCACCCAATCTACAACGCAAGTAGGACATTGAGTGGAGCTCAGCTGAAATACACTGTGACCGAAAAAGAGATGTTGGCGGTGGTGTTTGCTTTTGAAAAGTTCAGATCATACCTGATCGGTCCTAAGGTGATTGTTTAAAATGATCATGTTGCCCTCAAGTATTTGATTGAGAATAAATCATCCAAGTCACGCTTGATTCATTGGGTGCTGCTAATGCAAGAATTCGATCTAGAGATTCATGACCGTAAAGGCACGGAGAACCAAGTCGCGGATCATCTGTCGCGACTTGAAGGAGATGAAAGTGTAGTGGAAGCAGAGGATATTCTGGAAACCTTTCCAGACGAGCAGCTACTCACCATGAGCATGGAGGAAGTGCCATGGTATGCAGACCTTGCAAATTACCTGGAAAGTGGTATAGAGCCCTATGAACTCTAATCTGTTCAAAAGAAAACTTTTGTCGTGATTGCCGCAATTATTACTGGGATGAACCTTACCTGTTTAGAATTTGTATTGAAAATATGATCCAGAGGTACGTCCCCGAGATAGAACAATTTTCTATTTTGCAGGCATGTCACACATCAGCGTATGGAGGGCATTTTGGAGGAGTTAGAATGGCGGCTAAAGTTCTCGAGGCCATATTCTACTGGCCAACTATGTTCAAAGATGCCCACCAATGGGTGATGGGCTGTGATGAGTGTTAAAGGACGGGGAACATATCACGTCGCCATGAGATGCCCATGAACCCGATTCAAGAGGTTGAGGTGTTTGATGTATGGGGGATTGATTTCATGGGTCCCTTCGTCGGCTCATACGGAAATAAGTACATACTTGTTGTTGTATACTATGTTTCCAAATAGGTGGAAGCTGCAGCACTCCCCACCAATGATGCAAGGGTGGTGGTGGGGTTCTTGAAGAAGAACATATTCACCCGTTTTGGGATCCCAAGGGACATCATCAGTGATGGAGGCACTCACTTTTGCAATCGTGCCTTCGAAAAGTTGCTAGCTAAGTACGACGTTCGCCACAAGGTGGAAACCCCATATCACCCTCAGACCAGTGGGCAGGTTGAGGTGTCAAATCGAGAAATCAAGAGTGTGCTGACTAAAACTATTAACGCCACAAGAACTGATTGGGCGAAAAAGCTGGATGACGCACTCACAGAACTGCATTCAAAAGACCAATTGGTATGTCGCCCTACAAGTTGGTGTTCAGAAAGGCCTGTCACCTGCCAGTAGAACTGGAATATCGAGCTTGGTGGGCACTGAAACAGTTAAACATGGATCTTGATGCTGCGGGCACAAGTCGAGTCACCGAACTACATGAGCTAGCTGAATTCAGGTATCTTTCCTTTGAAAGCACAAGGCAGTATAAAGAAAGAATGAAGAGGTTACACGATGAGAACATTGTGGACCAAAACTTCAAACCCGGAGATATAGTACTGCTCTATAACTCAAGATTGAGACTATTTTCGGGTAAACTCAAGTCCCGATGGTCTGGACCATTTCGTGTGGTCGAAGTGTTTCCCTTAGATGCTGTAGAGATTGCTTCTGAAAAAGATTCCCACACCTTCAGAATTAATGGGCATAGATTGAAACCGTATGTGGGTATGGACGAGAACAAGGAAGTGTCTGTGATGTATCTTATTGAACCTCAGAGGTCAGGCGAGCCTTAAATGCGCTCATGCTGAGTCGTGTCGTGACGTTAAATCAGGCGCTTCATGGGAGGCAACCCATTGATTTGTTGTAATTGTCGTGCCACGACATTAACTAAGGCGTTGGTTGGGAGGCAACCCAATGTGTAGTGTTTATAGTGTAGGGGATGAGTAGTTGAATTGTTATAAGTACTAACATATACAGGTGTGCGCGGGCGAGGGTAGAATCAAGCCACTCCAAGTAAAAAGTCAGAAGAAAAAAAAAAGCGAAGTATTTTGAGGCCTGGGGTAGCGCGACCGCGCTGCTGAGCGCACTAGTGGTCGCGCTAATGGCCTAGTGCACTGCCTCGCAACAAATAAACTAGCGCGACCGCGCTACCATACGCTCTAGTGGCCGCGCATATGGCCAAGTTTTTTGCCTCGTCTAGAAGCCACTAGCACAGGGCCGCTAGTGATCGCACTAGTGGCCGCGCATATGGCATACTTTTCTGTCTCCACTAGCGCGGTCGCGCTATGAACGCGCTAGTAACCGCGCTAGTCCCGACGCGGAACAGGTAAGTTTTATATTTATTTATTTATTATCTTATTTGTCCTTTAATTTTTTAATTACCCAAACCTACCCCACCTCCCCCACGATTGCCCAAACTTAACTCCCCTCCTCTAAAAACCCTTTCTCTTCTTCTACTACTTTTCTTCTTCTAAGAAAACTCCCCCCCCCCCATCCCTACCCAAGCACTCACACGCCCCAATTATTTTGCTCACTCCAACCACAACCCACTTCTCACTCCCTTAACACCACAGGTATGTGTTTTCTTTGCTAATTTTTTTTATTTTTAAATATTTTGTAGTTTTTCTTTTTCATTTGTTGAAAGTAGTAGTTTGTCTTCTTGTTTAGTAGAAGTAATGGTAATGTATGTTTAGAACTTGTGAGTGATGTTATTTGGGGGTGTTGTATGTCTTGATTTAGTTGGGTGAAGTTAGGGAAATTGTGGTAGTGATTGGGGGTTCAACTTGACTAATTGGGGGCTCCAGTGAATAATGCCCGCCAAGTGTTTGTGTCAATGCCCCATTGAATGGAATTATTGTTACCAATTGCAAGGTGAAGTCTGAGTAACCACTGTTGGGTCACCTTATTATGTTACGCTAATGATGTCCTTATTGTAGGTACAATGGCACCCTCTAGGAAGTGTCAAGCCACCGGATCTTCATCCGGTAGACAAGCAGGTTCTTCCTCCGGCAGACGAGCAAGAGGAGCCCTTGACACTAGGCCTTTCAATAGCAACAAGTTTGTATCTGCTAAGGCCCAGGACAGGTTTGCGACGAAGGAATCGAAGGTGGCCATAGCAGAACATGGCATAGATACGGAATCACTCCGGAGCAACTGCCAAAGGATGTATGATGAGATGATGAGGAGGCGATTAGTTGTGTTCTTTGAGGAGCCCGATGAGGCTAATGCAATGATAGTGAGGGAATTTTATGCCAACTGTCTGGAGCACAAAAATCATGTGGTCACCATGAGGAAGAAGCAGGTGAACGCCTGTGTGGAGGCCATTCGGATGATCTACCAGTTGCCATTCCGCGTGGATAGGTACGAGGACGGCTATGAGGCATATGGCCGGCGCTATACTCAGTGGGAAATCTTCCTCCCAAACATTTGTGTCCCGGGCGCAGAGATGAGGTGGTACAAGTACGGGAATAAGTTTCACTCTTAAGCACTCACTTTTGAAGCAAAATGTTGGCTCTACCTGATCAACAACCGCCTAATCCTATCCTATAATACCTCGAAGGTGAACATTCCTCGTGGGTGTTTGATCTGGTGCTTCATGACGGGTCGCGACTTTGACGTGGCCAGGATAATGCACGAGAAGATGTTTGTCCGCACTAAAATTCATATGTATGGCTTCTTCTTCCCATCTCTTGTCACTAAATTGTGCCTTGCAGCTAGGGTATCGGGAAACTTGGCGGTGGATGGTAAAGTGCCAACGGCGTACGCCTTCAGAGCTAAAAGGGTGACCACTGGAAAGGATGCAGTGGCAGATGTTGATGATGAGGAGGAGAATGAGTATGATGAGGATGATGAGGAGGATGAGCACGAAAATGAGGAGCAGGAGTAGGGTGCAGATGTTGGAGGCCCGTCTAGGGCCAGTCGGGGACAGAGAATGGACCATTTGGAGCAGGAGATGGCTGGTTTACGGACATCAGTGACTGACTTGGGGTCGAGAGTTGACACAATGGCTGCCCAACAAGTGAAATCAGAGAAGAAAATTATGGGCTGGCTGCGTGCCCTGGGTCGTGCTTGTCACCTGGACCCAGGAACTGTCTCCGACAAGGATTGAGCTTTTAGGGAAATCCCCTTACCTCTCTCTGTTTATTTTGATTGTCATGGGGACATGTCCTCATATTAAGTGTGGGATGGGGTAAGGATCTCTTGTACATGTATATATGTAGAACAAAATTTTTAGTTTTTTTCTTTATTTTTCTTGTGAGTTTGTACAATTGTTAGTTGTTTTCTTTATTTTCTTGTGAGTTTGTTTTTGGTTTTATTTTTGTGATTGTAAATAGTATTGTAATTATTTATAAGCGCCTTGGCCCGACGACGGATCCCTTTCGACGGGGTTCTTGAGGGTCCAGTCGACCAATATATAAAAAAAACATATAGTGGACTCTTCCTAACGACGGATCTCTTAGGCAGTTTTCTTGAGGGAAGTTAGTCTAAAGAAAATACCAAAAAGATTTTTTTTGTTTTTGATAGGTAGTGTAGCAACTCCCCCTTGGTTTTTCTTTTGACCGCGATTCTTTTCCAAGGGTTTTGTTTGAACCGGCTGTAGTTAGTTTTTCTTTTTTTAGTTTGTTTTTATTTTATTAGGAGCTTATGGGCGATGAGCTAAAATAGGGAAAGAACTCCTTAGCGTTGTTACACCTGAAATCAATTAATACTAGAGTGTGACGCTTAGGCTTAGTTGTTGACTCTCGTAGAGTGCCTTAAATTTGTATGTTGTAACTGACTTGAGCACTCAACGAGAGTGTCTTGACAAGCCAATCTGGAGTGAGTCATGTGCCATTTGTGTGTGAGGTGTTGCATTGTATTCTATGTCCACATTCGAAGCCTAGAACTTGCCATGTGTGTTTGCAAAGCGAAATAGTAGCTCCGTTCAGTCTTAGAAGTGATATAGGCAGTTCTTTGTTAATCCAGTTATAAAGTGTACCCACCTAGTTATAAATTACCATAGTTAACCTCGCTGAGCCTATAATCTTGTTTCTTCAACAACCACATTACAAACCTTACCCAATTGTTTGAATGACCCATCTGTTCGAACCATTTACCTCCCATGAGCACTTGAGTTGTATAAAATATGTAAAAGTCAAAGTGTGGGGTGGTGGTTTGGTTTTTGAGTGGAATCAAATAAATAGAAGGAACGGTGCAAAAGTATGAAAAATGAAAGAATAAGCGCCACTTGAAAAGAAAAAGAAAAAAAAAGGACAATGAATAAATGTAGTCCTTAATAAGTGGTGAGTCGATAAAATTGCACCTAAGGGAGTTTGGGGGTAATCTAAAGAAAAGTGTGGTGGAATGTTTGGCCTGGCGTAAGTATGAGTTGAAAGCGAAATTAATTGTATTAAAAATACTTAGGGAGGTTAGTCACTATATATAAATATATCATACTCGTCCCTTAGCCTACATTACAACCAAATGAAGTCCTAATTGATCTTAGACTGAATGGGCTCGACTAGTAGAGTAGTACACTACGGGCAATCCTATGGTGCATCTTTGTGGCATATGAATGTTCTTTCGGAGAGTGAGTGAATTTTGTCTATTTGAGTTCCTAATTGTTCTGAATGTTATTTTTGTGGAACTACTCTCTTGTGTGATGTGAGCGCACTTGATTCATGACGGAAAGGTAAGTCTTGACTTCTTTATAGAGTAAATTGAGGAAGTAAGAATATTGCATGGCACGTGAGAGTTGACTCTTGAGTCATAGATGTTACATTGCTAGGCATAACTCTTGTGGTATGTTCATGTTGTGACACGTTAGAAAAATGCTTAATGAAAAGACCTTTGTGGAGTATGGTGGATTGCTCGAGGACTAGCAATGATTTAAGTGTGGGGTGATGATAATAGGCTAGATTCACGTAGTTTAGCGCATATTTATACTCCAACTTAATGATGCTTCACTGTCTTAGGAAGGTTAAATGATATTAAAATGGCTCTAATTGTGGATTTTATGTTTCGCAGGAGCAAAGTGTGCTTATGAGGACCTAGGATGGTGTTTAGAGCCAAATTGAAGGAGAAAGACCCCTTGGAGTTTTTAGCGTGTGAAAGAAGGAAGAAAAATCGCTAAGGCAGACTACTAGTCCACTAGCGCGGCCGCGCTAGTCCAGGTGCTTGAGGCAGAACGAAGTCCCATTAGCACGGCCATAGGGCGCCCAATAGTGCGACCTCACTAGTTCAGTGATCAGAGGCAAAATACTTGCCCATTAGCGCGACCATTAGCGCGCCCATTACCGCGGTCGCTGATGTGCCGGAGAATTTTGGCACATTTAATATTGCTTAGATTTGGGCTCGTTTCAAGAGCATTTACTCTTATTAATCGTAGAATTTTGGTATTTTGCAGTACACAA
>ML268134.1:0-23511 GCA_005239495.1 Nicotiana undulata
TTAACTACATATATAACATGTTAGAGTATATTTTAGTGTATTCATCTCTTCTATTACAAAAGTTTTAACGGATTATATTTATATTAGTTAGATAGTAAATATAAAAGTGAGTTTTAATTTTGACCAATGTTGACCTGAAAAGAGACCAACTTTGGTCGCTAATTTTAAATTTTATTTATTTAAATTTTATAATTTTTTAAAATAATAATATAATTATTGAAAATTTTATAACTGGGTCCCACTTTAGCGATCAAAGTTGGTCGCTAATTTTAATATTTCTTTGACCAAGCAAGTTTGACCAGTCCGGTCAATATTTTGACCACATTATCGACCAAAAAGCGACCAACCTTGGTCGCTAATATATTTACAATTATTTTTTAATAATTTTATCCAGTTTAGCAACCAATGTTGGTCGCTTTTTTTGGTAGACCAATTTTGGTCGCAATTTTTTAGTTGCTTTTTGGCGGATTTTTAGTAGTGAATGTAGAACATGACTAAACCATCTCAAGTAATATTTTCTCATTTTATCTTCAATATTTTCAACTTGTGTCTACTAGCAAATGTGATTATTTTTTATCTTTTCTAATCTTGTATGACTGCATACCCATTGTATATATTATTCGCGTCTCTGCTACAAACTTATCTTGCGGATATATTAAACTTTTGTAACCCAAGATTCACAATCATATAATATTATAGGACCTTGGGGATCAAATCTGAATTTAATTCAATCCCTAAGGATCATAGTAGTAATTTTACTTTTATGACAAATGGTTCTAAAGCATAAAAGAGTGTTATGTACATAGAGAAGCTTCATTGTGTGGAAATGCTAACGTTTAGTGTATTACTTTTTTCTCCTAACCAGAAGTTTCGGGTTTGAGTCTCTGGGTATGTAATCGTCTTTATTAGGGAGCGGTTTACCTCTCAATTTCGGATTTCCTGGCGCGAATCCGAATATAGTTGAACCCCAATGTAAATACCGGACACCTGGTGAAAAACCAAAATAAAAAAAGTAATATACCACTTTTTATCTTTCCACAAACAGAGAAAAAATCGTTTCCACACTTGCTGTTTAATTATATTGATCTAATAAATACATGAGATAAATCTTTTTAAGGATTTACTCCTTCGGCTTAAGTTCTTAGCAATATCAAGCCAATTATACAATTTACTAATCACGTTTGGGCATGCAATATGTTTTTGGCTTTAATAGTATTTTTCTGAAGCACTTCTTTGGATAAAGGAGAAAAAACTTGTAAAAACAACTATCAACCAAATAAGTTTAATATTTTTCTGAAACTTAACCGAAAAAAATATTTTCAAAATATTTCCCCAAAATATATTCCTAGAAAACAGTCTAAACTCTAAACATGACATTGATTTTGTATATTTGCTAAGATACCCAAAAACTCTCAAAAATCTAGAGCATACACCATATGAAATCTTTCAATATGGCCCCACAACTATTTCATACAACTAATTTGGCACCTCAAAATAATTTATCTTACACATGTCCTTTCAAACTGATGTGAGTCTCTTTAGAACACTGTTAATGAAGTGATTTTTTTAATTTCAAAAATAGCACGTCTGAATTGAAAAATAACAACAATAACGATGATGACGACGACAACAAAAAACCGAGTAAATTCTCACAAGTAGGATTCGGAAAGGGTAGTATATACGTGGACCTTAACCAACCTTAAAAAGACAGATATGTTATTTCCAATATATCCTCGGATAAAGAAAAAATGAAAAGAATCAATAATAACATCAACAAGATATTAAGACGACCGAAGCGAAAAATAATAATCAAACAGTAGATAGTAACAATAATCTAATAATAAAAGGATATCATAACACTATATAAAACTACCAATACGGGAAAGAAAAAGTAAAGCGCTCCACTACCAACTAATTTTCTGTCTTAATTTTCGACATCCACACCGTTCCATCGATATATTTATTGTAATACATAACATTTAAAGGACATATTTTCAATGCTCTTTTCATGTATACAGTCATACCCCTCTATAACAAACACGTTTGTTCCGATATTTTTTGGCTGCTATAATGAAATGTTGTTATAGATGGCATATATTATACAGTCGGACCTCTTTATGAAAGCATCCTTATATAATAGTCATTCAATATAAAAGTCAAGTTATTCGCGGAACCGGTTTATGTTATGTTATAATATTATTCGTCTATAACATCACTTTTCTATAGCATCCAAAACATATCGGAACAAACGAGGTTGCTATAGAGGTTTAACTGTAACATAACATAAAAATTGATTCCGAAGAGGACTATAATCATATTTACTAAGCTTTATAATAGGGTTGTTGTTAGGCATGTGCGAAAGTGTATGGCATGATTAACTTTTATTTTCAACATATCATGTGATTTTACTAATTTTTTACCCATCTTTTCTCATCATTCAAAAGCATATATTCTTGATTTTCTTTCTCCATAAAATCTACCTAGACTTTACCTACAACAAATTAGTAATGATTGATTAAATAATGGTATCTTAGAAAAAGGGGAAGATTTTCTTTTGATCAATGTGTCTTATATGATGGTATGCAAATAATTAAAGTCTCTTTAAATATTTGCACTCTAATAATTAGTGCAAAAAGTTATTGGAAAGTGCCACTAAATTACATTATGGCACAAATCTTCTTGTTTTTTCTGTTTTATTTTCTTCTTTTCTACTATATATTAAATTAATAATCTTCATTGCACTTGTACACATCCTATGTCCATTACTTTATCTTTTTTCTCTACTTCTGCCTCATCATTCCCAAATATAATTTTATTCCAATTTTGTATTAAAGTACCTCTATTCCTCTTAGTGGTGTCCTTTCTCTATTACATATATTCCTTGATTTATCAAATTTCTTAAAACAAGTTTAATTACAACTCAAAGGGAAACATCTCCCTTTTCTGTTGACAACTAGTAATAAGAGAGGTCCAAACATCCATTTCTTTACATGGTTTAGAGACACACTCATCTCACTTCTTGGTTTAATGATATTGGACCATCCCCATTTTATATTGTTTACGCTCCAGATATTCAGTCATTGACGTGTCGGAGGGTGTGTGAGCCCCAGACATTTGTGAATGGTGTCTTTGGTCTCGTTATAATATGTTTTTGGGCAATACTCACTTTATGGAGAGAAATTCAAAAATAACCAAATTTACAAGTGGCTTTTCAAAAATAGCCACAATTTCAAAAGTAATCGAAATTTAGCCACTTTTCATCTAAAGATAAATCTGAACAAAAATATTGTAATATACTACGACTCCAGTATATTATACTGAAGTTCCAGCATAGTATACTGGAGTCCTAGTATAATATACCGATCAAGCATAATATGTTGGAAGTTTATACACAGGTGCTTCAATCTCCAGTATATTATGTTGGAACTTTCTGCGTGTTGGAGTTCCAGCATAATATGGCGGAAGTTCATACATAGGTGCACTGATCTCCAGTATATTACGGTGGAACTTTCCGTGTTGCAGTAAAATAGTGCCTATTTTTAAATTACTTTGCAAACGCTAGCTATTTTTAAATAACCAGTCCGAAAGCTGGCTAACACGTGCTATTTTTTACCACCTTATAAGTTAGTTTTTTATGTTGAATTAGGCGGGAAATTTATTTCTTTACACCACACCAGCTAATAAAATGATTTAATAGCATTAAATATTAGAAGTACTTACTAATTTACCTTTATTTGTTTTTTAAATGAGTAATTAATTATATATGCTTTTTTAGAATAGTAAGAAAAGGATTGGATGAAACAAATTTAGTGTCTTCTTGATTTTATAAAGTAACACATATTCTAAATCAAATATTTTTGGAAAAATTATATTGTATAGTCAATCTCAAAAAAATAATAGCCAAAGAATATTATATATATATATATATATATATATATATTATACACTTTTGCGATCACTGAATGTATATAATTTTTAACGTGGGCGAAAAGTAATATTTTTATATTAATGTGACAAATAAAAAAGACCGGATGGAGTTTGTATCTAGGAATTTAGATTATTATTATTTTTTGACAGATTGCAATATACCAGAAAGAAGAAATAGTGATTTCAATCTATTTAAGAATCAACAGATCTCATTTTCAAAGTACAACAGTACAAGCATGACGATATAATAGGAATTTGGACTTTCAGTGGAGGCATCTTTCTGATATTAATCACTCAAATCTTTATTCCAACTTTATAATTATTAGAGGGACAAAATTAAAGACAAGATTTTAAATAAAGAATCAAACAATTAAACACCATGACAAAAGAGACATACCAAATCAACCCAACAAAGATTAATTGGACTTATATCTAAACCCCTTTATGGAGCACATGTTGTATGGACAACACATTTTTTATTTTTATCACCCCGCATATTAATTATTAAAAAAGCAAGGAACATTTCAGATGAAAATTAGAAACATATTGGGAAACTAGATCATACAATTATATATATATATATAGAGAGAGTTACTTTTAATTTAAGTTGTTAGGTGAACGGCTATTTAGGATAATTTTTCATTAGTTATTGAACTTTAATGCGGAAAAGAACCACTGCGTGCAACATTAACATTGAATAACATGTTTAGCCAAGTTTCTCCAATTCTTGAAGTACTTTTTTTTTTCAAAAATAAAAATATTTTTTTCCAAAGTTGAAGTGCTTGACCAAGCTTTTGGAAGAAAAAAAAAATGCTTTTGAGGAGAAACAGAATCAGTTTTGAAAAAGCAGAAAAAAGTAGTTTCTCTCCAAAAGCACTTTTGAGAAAAATATACTTAGAGACAGTTTTTAAAAAGACTTGGTCAAACACTAATTGTTGCTCGGAATTGCTTTTCAAATTAATTAGTCCACCACAATTTACTTCTCACCAAAAGTACTTTTGAGAAAAGCGCTTTTAAAAAAAATATTTTTTTCAAAATAAGTTGATTTTTGTACCTTGGCTAAACGGAATATAAGTCTTACACAAATAATGTCTTATGATGACATCCGCACACGTCCCTTTTGTGAATATCCGGTACGGGTAAGTTTTTGGAAAACGTCTAACCCTATCTAAGAGTGTGTTTGGTAAAATATTTTCCAAAGTTTTTGGTGGTGGGTTGGCTAAATATTTGAGAAATATTTTTCATACTAACTCCCTTTTCTCCAATTTTCTACGAGAGGAGAAAATGTTGTTGGAAACTCTTCCTCACCCCACCTTCACTACATACCCCGCACCCCGACCTCCCTACCCACTTCACCCACCCTCGACTTCAACCCTACCCATCCCCATTCGCGGGACCCCTCCCACCCCATTCACCCCCTAGCCCACACCACCATCCACCCCACCACCCACACCACCCTTTTGTTGAAGGAATTGTATATATAATTTTGAAGAGGTGCTTAAATATTTAATTAAAATACTTTTTATTTAATTTTGTTTTTTTCCAACTTCAAGAAATAATTTACCAACTAGAGGAAAAATATTTTTGGAAATTCTCTATCAACCTCCACACCCCCGCCTTACCTTGCACCCCAGTCCACCAACCCACTCTTGCCCACCCCCACCTCCACCCTCGGTACCCTCCCGCCTCACCCACCCCCAGCCTCCACAGTCCACACCCGTTGCTTGAAGGAATTATATCTGTAATTGTGAACGGGCGCGGATCCAGAGCATGAATATCGGGTTCAGCGGAATCCAGTAATTTTTGTTCATATCTTGTATATATATTAAAAAATTAATTAAATATCTATAAATATTATATTGTGAACCCATAAATATTATATTAACTTGAGATCGTTGTAATAACTCATTAATTTTAAATCCTAAATCCGTATTTCATTGCGAAGATATGTTTGTTTTAAGCGATCAAAATGACTCCTCAAAAAGTAGAGATGCTTTGTCCACATTAACAATAATTTAAAGGTTTTGCGAAATGATACAGAATAATTCAAACATATGGGGTCTTTCACGTTGGTGGGAAACTTATCATATAATAATTGAAAATAAATGTAGAAATGACAGAATGTCTTCAAACATATATATATAGCTACCAGTATGTCAGAGAAGTCAGTTTCACAAGCATTCACTCAAAATTCAGACTTTTCCTTCTTTTCTTTTCTTTTCTTTTTTTCCTATCCGATGTGATGTCAGGTATTCACAGTGGAGCCTAACTAAATTAGGGTTCGCGTTAAAAAGTCTCGCATTAAAAGATAAAGCGCTTTCTAACAAAAGTGATTTCCTACCAGGGACTTAAACCTGAGATCTCTGGTTAAGAATGGAACACTTATTACTACTCCGCCACAATCCGATTTTCCCTTCTTTAATTTTAACATCTTGTGAGATTTGATAATCAAGAAAAAGTTGTGTTGCAAATTAATATGATATGATATGATGTTTCAAGAAAAAGAAAAGGGTGTAGGGCATATATAATATATCACCTTATCAACATTTCATTTTCATACACTTAAAAATTATAATGCCAATATTGCCTTACCAACACGTATAACATGGACAACCACATAGAAATTCTATAATCAATAGGACAGGAAAACTCCTCTGAACTCATCTTGTTGTCAGTCTTTGTTTATGTGAGAACCTCTCCCTCCCCGATCTCCCTATCCTGATATATAAAAGTTGGGGTGATGTGAAATGACTTATAATGATCGATCATATTGACTAAAAAGTTAAGTTCTCATAGTTTTAGTGGTCCATCAAACAGTAGAGGTACCAGGTCCTCTACTTGTTTCCACAGAGTTATAAATTAAAAATGCGCAAGGAGACAAAGGATTTTTACGTGGAAAAATTTCACTCAAGGGGACAAAAACCACGACCTACACTTGTAGGATTTCAACTTCACTAACTTGTAATCTAGACTATTACAAGCCACTTTGAAAGGCAACCTTACAAAGACTTTGACACACTAACTTGTAACCACTATTACAAGCCACTTTGAAACTCTCTAGTTACAAAGACTTTGACTCATGACAACCTTTAGCCACAGTGAGATCAAGAGAATAAAGAGTAAAAAGAGATTCCTAACTAGTTGCTTCTACAAAAGCTAGTAGGATACAATAAAAACAAAATACAAGATTACAACTCAACTAAGGACATTATCAATACTTGATGAGCACGTTTTGTAGGCCTTAGTGGAGTTGTCTTCTTGCTCTTGAAGCTCTTTAGTCTTTAATGCTTGAGAGCACTTAATGCTTGAATATTCTTCTTGTAAAAGCTCAAGTGAGTAAGTTGTTGTTCTTGCTTCAAGATATTATCTTGCATCCCATATCCCAAGAAGGATGCCCAATGTCTTAAGGATATAAGGATCAACCACAAGGGAAGTAACTCCTGCACTGCTGCTGCACTGTAGAGTGAGCAGTGACAGGCAGTTACTTGTCTGACACAGTTTTCTATAGCTGTCAAGTCGACTTGTTCTTGATCATGTGAGTCCGATGAGGGATCAGGTCCCTCATCTGATCTGTCCTCATTCAGTGAGAGTGATCCGGAATTCCTGAAGACATAGATGACTTGTGATGTTGTATGTGCATTAGGTCCTCTACCTGATTCTTCACATAAAATTTTGTTGAGTCATCAAAACAGAATACAGCTCATCAATTTTCCCGTTTTTGATGATGACAAACTTTTATCATTGATAGGTGAATGTGATAGTGCAAATAATGAGTAACCAGGTTCCTAGAACGTTCCCCCTACCAATATGCTTCCCCCTACCAATATGCTTCCCCCTATCAATATTCGTCCCTCTTTTGGCATCACCAAAACGAACATACACAGAGTAAGAGAGATGAAGGAAGTCCACGAAAGTTAACTCATGCCCCTTATGTGCACACAACATGGTAGAAGACAGAACAAAGTTCAAACATGCATCAAGTAGAACAGACAAAGACTGATTTCATTAATCACAAAAAAAGTGAAGAGACATTGCTGAAGTCGTAGCTCGAAAACTAGACTTCATTTGGATTTTCCAAAACAGGAGCAAACATATGATATCCAACTCAAACCATCAAACAAAACATACAACAAAAACATTCAGAACTGCTAGCCATAACACAAAAGAAGGGAATCCTAAGGAGCACTAGAGGAGGAAGGCTTAAGGGTGGAAGCAGCGAGAGTGCGAAGAACCAAGTCCATGCGGGCATTGGCGGAGGATTGTTCTTGAAAAAGCTTCTCTTTAAGATCATCAACCTGCTGCTTCAACTCTGCATTTTATTTTTGTAGCCGGACCACCTCTGCATCAGATGCACTAGTAGAACCGGGTCCTTTCTCAGACTGCCCTGATGCTTCCATGATGGCAATTTGCCCCTTGAGCCTCTTGATGGTGTCTTGGGCAACATTTAGGGCATTGATCATTTGGGAAATAGTAGAGTTGTTGCCTCCAGCCTTCTCAATACATTCACATTCCTCAAGAGTGGTCTAGGTGAAGCTCTGCTTACAAGTCCCAACGCGAGGGTTGGTGAGACGAATCTTGAAATGCTTTAAAACCCTGGTAAGTAGGAACCCGTAGGGAAGACCGTGATTATTATCCTTGAGGGAAACCACCTTGTGCATATGGCTTATCATGAGAGAGGGCAGGTTCACAGGAGTAAAATTGCCAAGTGCTTCCATCATAATGAGATCATCTTTAGATGCCACGGAGCGTCTTTCAGCTCGGGGGAGAAGAACTTTGTTCACCAACTCAAAGAGGAGTTGATAAACAGGCAGCATAGCCTTTTTATGAACCCGGTCCCCATGCTGGACAGACCCAGATTTAACGATGATTTTGCGGAAGGTATTGCTGCAGACATCCTGGGCTGGATCAACGGAGGACAGACCCTCTGATGGAATTCCCAAAATGTCTCCCAAACGGACATCATCAAACACTATATCCACACCTCCCACCAACACGCAAGCATGATCATCGACAGGTAGGAAGAAGGAATCATAGAATTCCCTCACAGCATCCTCATAAACTTTGGCTCCGCTGACATTCAAGAGACGATCCCATTTCTGAAACTCAAGCATAGCCATAAGTTGGCTCATGCCAGGCATATCAAGGATCTCAGGATCAATGGTACGCCCGAACAACACGACTGGTAGTTGACTACTCTCCTTCCTTGTGGGGACTTCAGCAGAACCAGGTTCCTCTACATGTATTTGATCTTCTGCATGCTTCCGTTTACCTAACACTTTCATAGACTTACCCTTGAATTTGGTAGATACAGGAGTTTGTTTACGGGCATCGGGAACACTTTTCTTCTTGACCTCTTTCGCAGCTTGGACAATTGAGGGCCTCACACTCTTTTTAGACACAACAGTAGTTCGACCCATAAGAGAATTGGGTTCCTCAGTAGTATCCTCATCAACTTCCACAACAGGAATATTATTGTCTACAGCAATGCAACCACCCTTCATCAGACGCCTCCATTTGGGCTTGTTAGCCTTCTTGCTCTTTTCAAGAGCGCTAGACACCGCCTCCTTCTGCTGTAGTCTAGTGGAGGGGCGTCTCACTGATGATGTTGAAGCAGGTATTCTATGACGAAGTTTAAAGCGAGCACTAAGAACCATATCATCATCGTCATCACCTTGTAGAGAGGGAACAACTTCAACATGGGGAGTGTAGAAGGTTTTTGCAGAGGGGGAGGGAGAGGATGGAGAACCAGGTTCCTTGCCAAGTTTGGAAGGAGAGGGATCATGGCGAGGAGATTCAGAGAGCACCATAGTTCCTTCATCCTCGAGAATGGAGGGTGATGGTCCTTGAGGCTTAGGAAGAGAGAAGGCACTTTCAGAGGGTTGTTCAGAAGAGAAGGCCATGATGTTTTCAGCTGCCTCTTTTTCTGATGACTCCAGGGAAGGTTGGGTGTTGAGAAATGTGGAGTTAATGTACTGATTAGGATTTTCCTCAGATTCGTCAGAGATAGGAGAAGTTTCTGATGCTGGAGTCCAAGATGGTGGTAAGGAAGAGGATGGTGGTGAAGGGGGTTTGTCAGAGGTTATGGTGGTTGGTGACTGTGGAGATGGAAGAGACGCGGAAGGGGAAGCCGCAGGAGAAGAGGACTCCATGGACGGAGGTTGAGCAATAGGAGCAGAGGATGCTTCAGAGACAGGGAGTGTCTCCGTCGAGGGCGAGATCCCCATATCCTCGACGGGGTTAAGGTTGAGGTCAACAGTAATGGAGGGAGGAGAAATGTTGTCTTGGGAAGCCATTTACACAATTTGGACAGGAGTGAGAGAGGATGAGAGAGAGATTGATTGGATTGGTAAAGTTGTGTGTGATGTGATGAAGAAGAAGAAGAAGAAGAAGAAGAAGATGGAAAGAAGAAGAAAGGAAAATGGGTCCAAGTGACGGTTTGAGAAGTGGGAAAACGTGTAGAGAAGTTGAAGGGACAAATGTGACTCTAAAAAGATGAAAAGAGAGAGAAGGAGTGATGGCAGCAGTAATAAATGCAGTTACTTTTTGATGGAGAGAGAATGAGCACATATATTTACTGACCTGATGGAAGGGAACCGGGTCCCGTGCTTGTTTTAATTTTGAAAGAAGTCCTTCAGTCTTTGTGTAGTCTACAATGCTTCTTCACTGAGTTCTGTAATCACCATGCGTGTCTACCTGCAATAGTATTTAGGTGAATTAGACTTTGTCAGGAAAACACCTTAGCACTTACCTTGATAGAGCAACATAACCATAAGAGAACCAGGTTCCTAATTAGATCTCAGCAGGCCCAGTGCAAGTCTGTTCTTCTCGAAGTGTTCTCTCCCAAGAGCTTTGGTGAAAATATCTGCAATTTGATCTTCAGTACAGCATAATCACATGCATATGTACCCCTTTTCAACGTTGTCTCTAAGAAAATGATGTCTCACATCAATGTGCTTAGTTCTTTTGTGTTGTACTGGGTTCTTTGCCATATTGAGTGCACTTGTGTTGTCACATAAGAGTGGAATGATGTCCATGTGCACTCCAAAGTCCTCCAATTGTTGTTTGATCCACAGCAGCTGAGCACAGTAGGAGGCAGCAGCAACATATTCTGCTTCAGGCTGTGGATAGTGCTACTGAGTTCTGCTTTCTTGTGCCCCATGAGATTAGACAGGATCCAAGAAAATGAGCCATCCCGGAAGTGCTTTTCCTATCTACAAGATAACCTGCATAGCCAGCGTCAGCATAGCCAACAAGATTAAAATTGTCACTTGTAGGATAGTAAAGGACCAGGTCCTGTGTCCCTTTGAGGTAACGCAGAATCCTCTTAGCTGCTTTCAGATGCGACTCCTTGGGATTTGATTGAAATCTTGCACACAGTCCTACACTGAAGACTATGTCTGGTCTACTGGCTGTAAGATAGAGAAGTGATTCAATGATGCCTCTATACATGGTTTGATTTACAGGGGTGTCGGCATCATCCATGTCTAGTTTGGTCGCCACTGCAATGGGTGTGTCAATCACTTTAGAATCCTCCATATCAAACCTTTTGAGTAGTTCCTTGATGTATTTCTGTTGACTGATGCATGTACCCTTGATGGACTGTTTAACTTGAAGACCCAGAAAGAAGTTCAGGTCCCCCATCATACTCATCTCGAACTCACTTCCCATAAGATTTGCAAACTCTTTACACAGGGAATCTGTTGTAGCCCCAAAGATGATGTCATCCACATAGACCTGGACAATAAGAATGTTCCTTCCTTGTTTCTTCAAAAACAAGGTGTTGTCTATCTTCCCCCTGGTAAAACCATTGTCAAGTAAAAACGTTGATAACCTCTCATACCACGCTCTAGGGGCTTGCTTTAATCCATACAAGGCTTTGTCCAGCTTGAACACATGTTCTGGATGATCATGGCTTTCAAACCCCGGGGGTTGCTTGACATACACTTCTTCCTTAAGATAGCCATTTAAGAATGCACTCTTTACATCCATTTGAAACAAAGTAAATTCCATGTGAGATGCAAAGGCAATAAGAATTCGAATGGCTTCCATACGAGCAACTGGAGCAAATGTTTCATCATAATCAATCCCTTCTTCTTGATTGTACCCTTGAACCACCAGCCTTGACTTTTTCTAGTCGTTTGCCCATGCTCATCCAGTTTATTCCTGAACACCCACCTGGTTCCTATGATGGTTCTACCTGAGGGTCGGGGTACCAAGTGCCAAACCTGATTTCTCTCAAACTGATGAAGCTCTTCTTGCATAGCCACAATCCAGTCAGCATCCTTTAGAGCCTCCTTAATATTTTTGGGTTCAATTTGGGACAGAAAAGCTGAGAAGGCTAAGGAATTTTTGGTTTTTGATCTGGTTTGAACTCCGGAATCAAGAGGAGTGATTATGTTATCAAGAGGATGAGAGCTTTTATGTTTCCAATTTGGAGCCTGAATCTGATTGGTAGAGGTGCTTGGCATGTTGGTTAGGCTTCCTTGTGCTTCCTGTTCAGCAGCCTGATGAGTGCTTTCCACAGCATCTTCAACCCTCTCCTCAGCTTCTGCTGGAGAAATAGGAGGACCAGGTTCCTCCTGAGGTCCTGGGGACAGTGTTGAGTTATCTTCCAATGTCGCCTTGGTTTGACTCAGCATGTCAGCCTTTCCATTTGATACGTCAGAGATTTCACCTGGAACCAAAAGTGGTTCATAGTATCGATCTTCACCATTGTTATGCTTGGTTGAAAATGGAGCTTCATTGAAGAGTACATGAACGCTCTCTTCCACACACTGAGTTCTTTTATTGAACACTTTGTATGCTTTTCTTTGTGAGGAATAGCCTAGAAAAATTCCTTCATCACTCTTGGCATCAAATTTTCCCAGTTGACCATTTCCCATTGTTTAACACATAGCATTTACAGCCGAAGGCCCTTAAGTGAGTTACCTTGGGATTTTTTCCATTGAGCAGTTCATTAGGAGTTTTGTTCAGGATGGACCTGATCATGCACCTGTTCACCAAGTAGCATGCTGTGTTGATTGCCTCAGCCTAGAAATTCTTTGCAATCCCACTGTCTAGGAGCATTGTTCGTGCCATGTCTTGCTAGGTCCTGTTCTTTCGTTCTACCACACCATTTTGCTGAGGAGTCCTTGGAGCTGAGAAATTATGTGTAATTCAATTTTCACCACAAAACTCATCAAACCTTGCATTGTCAAACTCTGTTCCATGATCAGATCTGATGCAAGCTACCTTCAAGTTCATTTTCACTTGGATTCTTTTAACAAAGGCAACAAATACTTCAAATGTCTCATCTTTTGATCGAAGAAACAACGTCCAAGTGAATCTGGAATAGTCATCCACAATCACAAAGATGTATTTCTTTCCACCCCTGCTTGCAACTCTCATTGGTCCACACAAGTTTATGTGTAAGAGCTCAAGAGGTCTGGAAGTGCTGACCTCCTTTTTTGGCTTAAAGGAAGATCTCACATGTTTTCCTCTTGCACAGGCATCACACACACTGTGGTCCTTGAAATTTGATGTTGGCAGACCACGCACCAGGTCCCTCTTTATCAACTTGTTCAAGAGAGAGAAACTGGCATGTCCCAATCTCCTGTGCCAAAGCTCAGCATCGTTTTCAACGGCCTTGAGGCAATTCATCTCACCTTCCTCCAGAGATTTGAAGTCGGTGACATAGATGTTTTTGTACCTTTTTGCTATCAGTACCACTTCTCCAGTTACCACGTTTGTAACAGTACATGCTTTTGATAGAAATTCCACCTTATTTCCTTTATCACAGATTTGCGAGACACTCAAGAGACTGTATTTCAGACCATCCACATAGTAAACATTCTCTATTGAGTGTTCCAAAGACTTTCCAACTCTTCCAACACCAAGAATGTATCCCTTTTTTCCATTTCCAAAGGACACATCCCCTCCTTGCAGGGCCTTCAGTGAGAGGAAATCCATAGTATTTCCAGTCATGTGTTTGGAGCAACTGATGTCCATAATCCACTGCAGTCCACTTCCTTTCACTGAACCCTGCACATGAAAGTCAATGGTTAGATTTAGGAATCCAAATAAGTTTGGGTCCCTTGTTATTTGAGAATGGGTGAATAAGAGCTCTTCTAGTCCATGCAGACAGGTTTTTGTGTTTCTTGCTGGGACCAGGTCCCTGCTCAGACTTTCTTTTGCCAGCAAGTATTTTGTTTCTCTTGATTGACAGATCTCTGGCAGGACAACTTTCCTTGAAGTGTCCATTGTTCCCACAATGGGTACAAAGCCAGTTGTCAGGAACTGTGACATGTGCTGCGAGGATTGTAAGGAGTTTTCTCCTTTTGAAAACCAACACCATGTCTGCTCCCACCATTGTTAAAGTACATGGCATTGATACATCAGATGACCATGTCCAGTTTAAGGATTTTTTTAGGTCAGACTTTGCCTTACTTAGTTCTACATGAAGCTCTTTGTTTTTATCTAACTCTCTACACAGACTCACTCTTGCTTCATTTAAGTCATTTTCAAGTTCAACAAGTTTTTCACTAGCTATTTCCTTTCCCTTTTTTATACTTGATGGACCAGGTTCCAGTTTGAGCTGAAGCCTGGTTTCCTCTAGACATGAAACTTTATTGAGAAGATCGTTCCTTTCTTGTTCTACAGCATTGATTTTCTCATTTAACTTAGTTTTATCACAACCTCGGTTTTCAGTTTCTTCTTTTAACTCCTTTTCAAGATTTGCTAAGTTGTTTTTTAGATCCTCCACTACCATCAGTAGGTCATCTCTAGTTTGTTCTACTTCTCCTAGTTCTGTGGTCAAGAGGTCTTTGTCTTCAACTAAGACATAGTATGTATCAATGAGAACATTTGATAGGGACAACAATTTTTTAGGAGAGTAGGATCTCAGATTTCTCTGAACATCCCTGAAGTTTACCTCTTCTGCGTTATCTTCTTCATCTTCTTCATCTGATTGAGCCATGAGAGCAAACAGCGAGTCATACTCCTTTGCCTTGTTGTCAACAGCCATCATGGACCTGTTTTCTGTTTCAGGTTCCTCATCAGATTCGCTTGATGAATCTCCCCAGGCAGCAAGGGCTTGTCTTACAACATTGTCGGCTGCACTCTTCCTGCTGAATCTTCTCTCCTGAATCTGGTTCCTCCTTGGGCCCTTATCCATGTTGAATATTTGAGTATCTTGCTTAAGTAAAGGACAGTCTTTTATGAAGTGACCCTGTTTGCCACACTTATGACACAAGTCATGGTTCCTAAGCTTGCTTGAGCTACCCCTTCTTGGTATTCCACCATTCCTTCGAACCATCTTCTGAAATCTCTTGGTGAGATAGGCCATATCATGATCTTCCTCACTTGACTCTTGTTTTTCAGCTTGGAGAACCAGGTTCTTCTCCTTTCTGGGCTCCTTTCTTTCACTGTCCTTCTTTCTCTTCATCTCGTAGGTTTTCAGGTTCCCTATCAGCTCATCCATGGTTAGGACTTGCAAGTCCTTTGCCTCAGTAATAGCGTTTACTTTGCTTTCCCATGAGCTGGGCAGAACACTCAGAAGTTTTCGCACCAGTTTGTTCCTGGGAATGATCTCTCCTAGAGAGTGTAACTCATTGATGATGGAATGAACCTAGTATGCAAGTCTTGTACGTTTTCTTCTTCCTTCATCTTGAATAACTCATACTCGGTAGTGAGCATGTCTATCTTAGATTGTTTTACTTGCGTTGTTCCTTCATGGGTTGTTTGCAGGGCTTGCCAGATTTCTTTCGCAGTTTGACAAGCAGAGATTCTATTGTATTCATCCGGCCCTATTCCACATACTAGAATTTTCTTAGCACGATAGTTCTTTTCCACAGCTTTTCTATCGGCCTCATTGTAGTCTAGTCTTGTTTTAGGCACAAGCAGTCCAACCTCTCCTACCTTGTGCATGGGAACGTGAGGTCCATCACAGATGATGTCCCATAGCTCTGAGTCTTCAGCCATGATGAAGTCGTGCATGCGAGTCTTCCACCATCCATAGTATTGACAGTTGAACCTAAGAGGTCGATATGTAGATTGTCCTTCCTCAAAGTTTGGTGGAGCAGCCATTACAGATCCTTTCTTGGTGTTAACCGTTTAGAAAGAACCTGCTCTGATACCAATTGATAGTTTTAGGGGTCCACCAAACAGTAGAGGTACCAGGTCCTCTACCTGTTTCCACAGAGTTATAAACTAAAAATGCGCAAGGAGACAAAGGATTTTTACGTGGAAAAATCCCACTCAAGGGGACAAAAACCACGACCTACACTTGTAGGATTTCAACTTCACTAACTTGTAATCTAGACTATTACAAGCCACTTTGAAAGGCAACCTTACAAAGACTTTGACACACTAACTTGTAACCACTATTACAAGCCACTTTGAAACTCTCTAGTTACAAAGACTTTGACTCATGACAACCTTTAGCCACAGTGAGATCAAGAGAATAAAGAGTAAAAAGAGATTCCTAACTAGTTGCTTCTACAAAAGCTAGTAGGATACAATAAAAACAAAATACAAGATTACAACTCAACTAAGGACATTATCAATACTTGATGAGCACGTTTTGTAGGCCTTAGTGGAGTTGTCTTCTTGCTCTTGAAGCTCTTTAGTCTTTAATGCTTGAGAGCACTTAATGCTTGAATATTCTTCTTGTAAAAGCTCAAGTGAGTAAGTTGTTGTTCTTGCTTCAAGATATTATCTTGCATCCCATATCCCAAGAAGGATGCCCAATGTCTTAAGGATATAAGGCTCAACCACAAGGGAAGTGACTCCTGCGTTGCTGCTGCACTGTAGCGTGAGCAGTGACAGGCAGTCACTTGTCTGACACAGTTTTCTATAGCTGTCAAGTCGACTTGTTCTTGATCTTGTGAGTCCGATGAGGGATCAGGTCCCTCATATGATCTGTCCTCATTCAGTGTGAGTGATCCGGAATTCCTGAAGACATAGATGACTTGTGATGTTGTATGTGCATTAGGTCCTCTACCTGATTCTTCACATAAAAGTTTGTTGAGTCATCAAAACAGAATACAGCTCATCAAGTTCGGTGCACAAAGTATTTCATATTTACGTCTAGGGATGATCCGCATGCAAGGGTGTGATGTAGACAACCGAACCTAAATTTTTTTGATATATTATATGGACTCGTATCACTTTTTTTTTATAATACGAAACTAGGAGTTTCGTCAAATTTTATTTTATAATAATATTGGATCAAGACGAGATTCAATAGAGAGACAAGACAGTAATAATATAACGTAACCGAGGTCAATTTCTTGGAATTGAGGAATAGTTGTTATTGTTGTAATAGTAGTAGTATAAGATTAAAAGTTGGTCTTTATTTTTCTTTAGCAGAAGATTAAACGTTTCAATTCAGAAACGAAACCTACAAGATCTTCCGAGTGATATTTGTACGTCATGTTCCTTTACAAATTTGAATTTAAGAAAATGACCTTTTAAGAATTTTTATGTGTAAAAATAAATTTCTCATATGTTAAAAAAAGGAAGTATGATCATAAAACTAAAACAAGTTTACAAAGAGCCGAAAAACCAATTCATCCCTCCTCCGATTGATTAGAGCGAATATTGAATAATATTATTTAAACTTGTCCAATAAATTAGTGAGTTCAGTTCACCTCGCTCCTAGCAAATTCAAAGAGTGCTTTTTGTGGTGCTCAACTGAAACATAGTTGAAATAAATTCTAAGTAGTGTTTCGTTCGTGCCGATCGAAATATAAATCGATAGCATGTTTTTGGCTTGAAATTTACATTAAAATCTCGGGAATATTACGGAAATGTCCCAAATAATTCCCAATATGCTATTTCTTTCGGTTCAAAATAGTAGAAATTGCACGGGGCGTCCTATTTGGTCGCCCCCATTTAACCTATACCCATATTTTAAAATTATTTAACTTATACCCTAATTTTTAGAACTTCAGGCGGCTTCTTCTTCCTGCTACCTATGCAAAACTTCAGCTTATTTAGTGCTGAAGTTTTTACAAATGAACTAAATAACTTCAGCACTTCTGCTGAAGTTTTTGAGCTTTATTGCAAAATAAAACTTCAGCTTATTTAGTGCTGAAGTTTTTTACAAATGAACTAAATAACTTCAGCATCTTGTGCTGGAGTTTTTGAAAAAGCTTTTATGACAAAACTAATGAATCCAGGACAAAACTTCAGCTTATTTAGTGCTGAAGTGTTTTTACAAATGAACCAAATAACTTCAGCATCTTCTGCTGAAATTTTTGAAAAACTTTATGACAAAACTAATTAATCCAGGACAAAACTTCAGCTTATTTAGTGCTGAAGTTTTTACAAATGAACTAAATAACTTCAACATTTTCTGCTGAAGTTTTGAAAAAGCTTTATGAATAAACTAATTAATCCAGAACAAAACTTCAGTTTATTTAGTGCTGAAGTTTTCACAAATGACCTAAATAACTTCAGCATCTTCTGTTGAAGTTTTTGAAAAAGCTTAGACTGCTGAAGTTTGTGTGATTGCCTTTGCTACTTCAGACCCGTATGCCTGAAGTTTATGCGAAAAGTGGGTACGCTTTCAAATTTTTTTGCAAAGCGGGTATAAGTTAAAACGTGACCCAAAAAACGGGTACAGATGCAAAAGCGCCTCCAAAATAAGTGTTTTTTTGGCCTATTTTTCTGTGATCCAAAATAAGTGATTTTTTTCAGATTTCAAGAATGAATTAATTATCTTTTTTCCTACATTACCCTTGGAGTAGATAGTGTTGGACGTGTTAGAAGTGTTTGTGTGAAATAGTAAAGGTTAATATGGTCAATTTCATTGCTAATTAATGTTAAAAGATGATTTCTTAATCTGTGTGAAAACATTCAAAAAATCACTTATTGTGGACCGGAGAGTGTAACCTTTAGCCATTACTCATAAACTTATTAAAACTAATCAAACACACATAAAAATTGAAAACTCAAATAAATAAGGTTCTTTCTCTCCAAGAATCACACGCAAAAATCTCCTTCCATAGATTTAAATGTGATTAGCAACAATAGATGCAAAACGGAAAGGAAATTTCATGGTGGATGAGGTAGAAAATAAGGTGATGAAATATTGTAACGACCCGATCGATCGTTTTGAGCATTTGTACTTCGCTCGGTAGTTTGAGATCACGAGTATCTCCGCATGATGTATTATGACTTGTATGAATCGTCGGTTTTGGTTTACAGGTTGTTCGAAATCGATTTGGAAGAATGAACTTCATGATTGGAGATTAAAGTTAGAAGAGTTGACCAAGTTGGAATTTTTAATATTTGACCTCAGATTGATGGCTCTGTTAGGTCCGGATTTGGAATCAGGCGTCCGGATTTGAAATTGGATATTTCTAAAAGGATTCGGCACTAATTGGCGAAAATTTAGAATTTGAAGGTTTGGAAAAGTTCATTAAGTTTGATTTGAGGTGCGATTCGTCGTTTCAATGTTGTTATACGTGATTTAAGGCATCGAGTAGGTCCATGTTATTTTATGGGACTTGTTGGTATGTTCGAACGGGGTCCTGAGGGGCTCGGGTGAGTTTCAGATAGGTTTGAGTTGTGTTGCTCTCGTTTTTTATGTTTCGACGTCGTTTCTTCAAGTATAAATGGTACCACATTAATCAAATGAGCTCCAAATTCTGTTTTTGAAGCATTAGATCTATATCATAAGTACATCTCCTTAACAAATAGAAGGTTGAATTTGGACATTGTATGAAGAGTTTATGGTGATTTTAATAAGAATTGGGTTGCCAGATTTGTCATATTAATTACGAAAGTACCGCTGAATTCGTATTTAAATACATGCATTATTTCCATTGAAACCAACATATCACCTTTATTATAAGGTCAAATGAAGTGATTCAAAAGCTTAAATTGACTAAAATTTCACAAGAAATTCATTGGAGGCGTCAAAAGTGAGTTTCGGGATCGTTTGGTACACGAAACGAGGCAAAATAGCTATGTAAAATATTTAATATCGAGGGTTTGTTCGTTTGGTCATATTTTGAGTTAGGGAGCTCAGATTGGGCAATTTTTGAGACGATTTTCACCATATAAATTGGGATAAGTGTTCTCTACTCGGTTTTGGTTATATTTCGTGAATCTACCTTCATTTTTGGTAATTGGATTGTGAATTTTAAAAATAAAATTTGGGGGTAGGGGGGTTGTTCAAAGTTTTATAGAGTTAGACTTTTGGTTTAGAGTACCAATTCGGAGTCGGATTTGGGTGAAACTAGTATGGGTTGACTCGTAATTGAATGAATTGTAGGATTTTGTGAGTTTTATCGGGTTCCGAGGCGCGATCCCAGGTTTGACTTTTTGGTCAATTTTGGATTTTGATTAAAGATTCGACATTTATCGATTGGGCTTGTTTCATTTGACATTATTTGATGTATTTGAGTTTCTTTTGGCAATTTTTGAACCGTTCAGAGGTCAGTACGCGTGTGATAGCATCTTTGGAGCATCATTTGGCTTGCTTGGTATTGGATTGGCTTGTTCGAGGTAAGTAACACTTCTAAACTTGGTGTTGAGGGTATGAATCCGGAATGTATGTGTTATGTGTTTGGTGTTGAGGTGACGCACATGCTAGGTGACGGGCGTCTGGGCGTGGACCGTGTGAATTGTAACTCTGTTATTTCTGTGGTACTGTTTAGTTACCTGATCTTATTTGTAACCATGAAATCTCTAGTTATTGAGTTGTGATCCAAGTTAGAAATCATGTCTAGGCTACATGCCTATTCTGTTGGGACTCGTTAAGGTCATTTCTGTTTTTGAGTTATTTGCTTACACTGCAATTACATACTCTGTTGTACGCATTCATATGCATATCATATCCCATTCTCTGTTACCATTTATTGATACATCACATCATTTTTTATTTTTTGGGCTGATTTTTTTATGACGTTGTGAGCCCGCGAGACTAGAGAGATTGATGACTGAGCAAGGTCGAAAGCCTGATTGTGAGGATGTTGACGGGATAGGGTTGTACGCTGCAATAAGTATTATTGATTTATGATGGGAGCAGGTTGCACATCGCAACAGATGTCATTGATTACGCCATGATTGGCTTATTATAGCGCTTGGCTGAAGGAGCCCTTCCGGAGTCTGACACAACCAGTGAGTGCGAGTGCCGAGTGACTGGGAGAATTGAGTGACTATGAGGACTGAGTGACTATGAGGATATGAGCGATTGGGAGGACTGAGTGCATTGATTCACCGAGAGTATGCATATGGTATCATCACTGCATTGTATTACAGTTGGCATGCATACATTGATATGTAGGCGTAGAGATGTACTTTTCTCATGCCTTTTGATAATGAAGTAACGTACATGTTGTTGTTATGTTTTGGGGGGAAATCACAGTTTTCAAACTTCTCATATTTTTGTTTTTTTCGGTGAAAGATGGATTTACTGTTATACTTGGAAAGCATGTGTATATTCAATAACTGTGAACGAGTTGAGCATCATATCTCTAAGTTATTTCTTGTGCCATCTTATTTATATTGATGTGAATTGTTGTTGGTTATTGGAGTTGGACTTTGACCCTTGTCCCAGCTCGTCACTACTTTCAACCTAAGGTTAGGTTTGTTACTTATTGAGTACATGGGGTCGGTTGTACTTATATTACACTTCTGCACCTTGCGTGCAATTGTTAGTTGTTGATCTTGCTGCGTATGGCGGGAGCTAGATTAGAAGATATACTTGCATTTCGGCTACAGCTACCTCTTGTCCTTTGTAGCTTTAGAATTTTAATTTGTTCATTTATATTTCAAACAAATGATGTATTTACTTCATACTAGTTTTGTCTACTCTAAATCTTATGCTCATGATTTGTACAACAAGTACATGAGAATTCTTTGTATAATAGCTCAGTTGTATTATCATTTCTCCTCTTAATGAATCTCATTAAAATGGATAGTTGTTAATTGGCGTACCTAGCAGGTTGGCTTATGTGCCATCACGACTAGTCGAATTTTGGATCGTGACAATATATATATATATATATATAAAGCAAAAAAGAATCTTTTTCATTGGGTATGGTTGAGATTCTTTAAAAATGTATAGATGAGTCAATATACAAAATTTGAGGAAGATTGGAGCTGATTTGGACTTATTTGATATCAAAATTCGTAGTTAAAGTCTACTTCAAAAATTCTTTTGCGGCACATGTATCACGCATGTATTTCACACACAAGTATGCATGGATATACATGTGATACACATTTGATACAAGTATGATACATGTGTGATACACATCTAAATTTTTTCATGTTCATCTTCTACTTCGAATTTTCATTTCAAACTACCTCGAAACTCTACCAAATCATCCCAAAATTAAGATTCAAGTTCCTTACGATGTATCCAACCTATTCTAATTACACTCACTCAAAAGAAAACAAAAATTTGACATTTTTGGCTACAAATAGCTAATTAGCTAATATTAGTAATATTTTATGAATTGGTCAATTTTGTAATAAGCTACTTATAAATAGACATAGCTGGTGGTTTTCCTAAAATCAACCATTGAGCGTATTTGATACTCCCTTGTTGTTAATTAAAGGGTTATAACCACAATTTTCTTAAATATTGTTTAAAGATCTTTACAAAAATAGTCGTCAGATTTACTGTTTACTTTTTTTAACTAGTATATAAATTATACATAATTACACACATATTATATATAAGGAATTTTCATAAACCACTATACATATATTATACATTCACTGGCAATTTTTAGTTTAAACAGTTGGGTGGGCGACTGTTTAGGTTAATTCTTTTATTTTCTTTTATTTTAGATGTTGTATTAATTATTAACTATTCTATTATATAGTCTTTTTTATGTAGTTTCTGAATATACATTAAAAACTAAAAAAAATTACACATAGAAATTAAAGTCCGAAATGAACAGCAACATCCAGTGTCCTACCATGTTAGAAATTAGAATGACACATATATACTTCCATGTGAGACCCTACGAGTTTACAACACAACTTTTCCTTAATAAACTACATATTCCCTCGAGTGTATACCTCTAAAATTTGATACTCTTACATAAAATATTTATCCCTTTTTTCCTTATAATTGTGCACGAATTATGGATGGGTATGGGCCATGTCATGTGATAAATGTATCCTTCCATGCTATTATGCTACCCCTTTATATTCATCTTGAATTAAAATAAAATTACCGGCATAAAGTTATTAATCCTGATATAAAATTTAAGAGTATATTTATTTCATATTTGATTGTGGATTTAAGTTAAAACTGTAATTAATTTTATACCAAAATATTAATATTGTTTATTTCGTATAGGATGTCGGACTATAATAGTATAAGCTATTATTTATAATTCATGGATAACCTTGTTTCGAAAATGACGAGAGTTATAAAACTATCAATTGGGTTCTAACACGTAAATGACACAAAAATGTAAAATTTAGAGGCTAATCGTGGAATTTTTTTCAAATCCTCAACGAAATAGTCCAAGCATAAATCGACTCACAATGTCACGAGTTTCAATTTTCAATTAATCTAGTTCAAATATCATCAGTATCGTAGCATCACATTCCCTTCACCCCCCCCCCCCCCCC
>ML268134.1:23612-35052 GCA_005239495.1 Nicotiana undulata
CCCCACACACACACACCCCCCGTTGTAATAAAAAATAATATAAAAAGAAAAAGACTGAGCGGAAATCAAAGATTTTAATATTAAAATATATTAGTCATGGAAACATAAGCAAACCGACCTTAGCTCAGTTGGTAGAGCGGAAGACTGTAGTGGGTGTTACCCGTTAGCCATCTTTAGGTCGCTGGTTCGAATCCGGCAGGTCGGAATTGTTTTGTTTTGTTCTTATGTTTTTAAAGAAATTCCCTATCGGATTATGTTGTTGGTTTTAAAGAAATTCCCTATCGGATTATGTTGTTGTTGTTGTTGTTGTTTTTAAAGAAATTCCTTTACAAACACATAAACCGCAACCGCATTTTGTCTAACAAATGCAGTTTATAAGTCGCATTTAACCAATGCGACCTATAAAATTTTTAATCTGCCCCTGTATCCTTCAGCCAAATCACAAATCTCAACCTCTTGGTTTGAAAATTATGAGTTATTTTTATATGTAAAAGATGGGCTTAAACAAAGATTTGTGAATATGCTGGGAATCACGTTATCTGTGTCCATTAATTGTTAGATACAGGATGGACAAGTGCTATACAAGATTAGCTAACTAGGAATTGCTGATAATAAACGGAAAAGAGACAAATATACCCGTATATGAGAAAAGGTTTGATTGTACCCCTCGGCATACTTTGAGTCCAAATACATCTCTATCGTTATACTATCGATTTAAATATACTCCTCTGCCGTTAAGTTTGTCCAAAGTGGACATCCAATCTTATGTGACATTTGATACCACTTCAGCGTCCCTTACCCATTTTACCCCTCCCTTCTATTTTTTTCCACCACTAAAGTTTTTCCCCTCCACCACTATTGTCACCATTACCGTTACCGTTACCAAGTAAAATATTGTATATAAGGGCGTTGCGGTGGCAAGTCATGTGACATCCACCTCAGCAAATGGAAGTGCCACGTAGGATTAGATGTCCACTATGGACAAACTTAACAGAGGTGGGGTATACTTGAACCAATAGTATTACGGCAGAGATATATTTGGAACAAAATTATAATGAAGGCTATATTTAAACCTTTTCTCATAGTCCAAAAGTATAATTCACCCTTTGCCGGATAATAAATTATGCTACTTCTTCACTCTATTCTTAACTCGACTCAATTTTGAATTCTGTGTTCCAATAGTCTATAATCCAAATTCTAAAGCTTCAATGCTTTAAAATACGTCGAATTGTATTTAAAAGAAAACCTCAAAATTATCAACATTTACTTTCCATAACCAGAGAGATTTCGCAAGATAAGCCAACGTTTTCAATGTCGCAATAGGAAAAAATTACCCCACCAAACAGTGTGATGGGATGAAATCCCCTTTGATGCACACAGAAAAGTACGGTGTCCATGCCACAGATCATCTGGACACTAGAATCTAGATTGTCATACAAATTATGAAAAGAAAAAGGAACAAATATTTTTCTCCATTAGACTCATTTAGATGACAAATAAGGTTGTCCCTGGACATTCAAACAGTTTCTAATGCATAACTCTTTCCGTTTCACCAATAAATAATTTAAGTAATATACATAAATAGCGTAGAAAACTTCTACACTATCAATCAGATTTAACTGGTTATAACTTGCTCTTTAGTTTTCAAGTTACCACATCAAACTTATTAAGAAGGTTTACCTGTTGTTGCAAGTCAGTTTTACTTCATGGCGTAATATTTTATTGGTGCATACAACTTAAACTCTTTATTAAATAACTGCTTCAACAACCTGCTTTAGGACCCCAACTCTCAGCTGGGTCCTAAAGCTACAAAAAGGATGCTATTTCTACACTCTTACCTATTTCTACAACGAAAGATGCTATACTATACCATCGAAAAGTCCAAGTCGCATCAAGCATATAACATGCTGGTGATTTTAAGGAGTCTTCTGAAGCCAACCTGCAATAAATTCAAAATCAAACTGACAGGAAACTGCAAAATCTTTGAGTTAATAGTAATACCATGAGTAGTAGGAAGTAATTATTCTGCATCTACATAAATGAAGATATTCACAACAGACGAACTCTAAATTCAAGACCGGGAGACTAGACATTGCAATACTTGCAGTGCACACAATAGGTATCAAACATCAAAATTAGCAAGAGTCTAATTTGGAGTTCTGATGAGTGATGAACCACATTGAAATATGCAGGCAAAACTTTAAAGCACTCAACATCAATTCTCTTCTCTTCTTTTCCACTAAAAGGCATAGAGATGTCTAAGCAAGAAAGAATGAAAAGGCACTGTTGCACTGTAAACGTAAACACAACTAAACAATCAAAGACAGAAAACAAGCTATGATAAGTTACCTTTCTTCATTGGAGCTTGGTTGAGCAAAGCTGCAAGTTATCATCACTCAAACAACCAAGCAATCCAGTATTTAGGAGGCACGTATACCTCACATCACGAATAGGGCCGTTGAGAGATTTAATACGCTGAGCCACCTTTAAAGATGGCAATTCTTGTAACACCAGTTCCATTGTTGCTTCATCACCAGAAGCAAACAAGGGGTTTTGATTCCCTCTATCTATTATAGTAGATTTTGGAAGTCGAATGCCACTCATTTTGGCACAAGAAGCTCCTAACTTCTGGTATCTGCTACCCACTCTCCTGTAAAGAACATGAGAACCCTCTACAGCCTGCTCCATTACTGGAGTAAGCGGTACTTGAGAAGCAGCCAAGTCGCCAATGATCTCCAGTTTAGGACGGAAAGAGGCAACTATGTCATCATTTCTTTCTCCACAAGCCAGAGATATACAAATTCCTTGATTCTCTGATTCAGGAACCAAGCAAGGCCTTCAGTGATAAATGCAACTCTGTTATCAACATGGAATTCATAGAAAGTACTCACAGAGCTTCAAGGTAATAACTCTTTTATACCAGCTTGAAAAGTCACCAAAACCATACAGTTGATCCAGGTTCAAATATATTTACACATAAGATGCACTCTGCCCCTCGACTCCTTTAAAGAAGATTCTGAGCATAGTCAGATCTATTCATTTGGAAAGCAATCATGTCTACTACTAGGGAATAAGGCAGAACTTCAATATAAGCACTCTTTTAGACCAGCTTGAAAAGTCAACTAAACACATAGTTGGCCCCGGTATGATTTACATCAATTTTTCAGAAGTTCGTATCTCTCAAAATCATCAATAACAATATGGTAGACCTTCACAACAAAAAATCTCTCGGACCAGCTTTAAAAGTAAACTAAAAAGCATATAGTTGATCCCAGTACAATCTACATCCATATAAATCGCCATAAGTGCCTGCTAACTATCCACTCAACTCCTCTTAACATGATTCTGGACATAGTCAAGCAAATTCAAACAATTTATCAGGAAAGCTATTGTTTCTACTAGTAGGGCTTAAGCACATTCAAAACCAGAAAACAGTTGGCATACGAGCAAAAAATTCTGCAAACAAAAAAAAACAATATACTTTGCCGCTAAGAAGGTTATATACCCTCGACGTTAGTGGAAATTGTTGGTTGAAACGTGAACAAGGACCTGAACACATTAACACATTTAAAGTCCTCTAGAATAAAAAGTAAGACTGTACTATTGACAACTCAAGTAGTGAAAGTTCTTTACAACAACTTCAAGATTCCTCCAATCAAACTGCCTCCAGGGTGGCTTTGATCTAGTAGTTAGAGCGATACTAGTGTGTGGGTTAGCCACACCTCACCCTACCGCCGCAAACAAAAGCCTAGTATTTGTGAAGAAAGGTATAGGGGAGTGCTTATTATTCACTGAGTTCCCAACCATGCGTCAACTGGTCCATGAGGAATTTTGGTTATCAAAAGAGAAAAGATACCTTCTTGCAAATCTTAAATAATAAGTAAAGCCTTGCAACATTATGAAAACATCAAGAGACAAATTCATGCTTATCTGCACAACTAAACTAAGTCAATAAGAAATTAACAACCATGTTAAATCCTTGACATTATACCAGAACCTTAACAACAACAACAAACCCTAGAGAGGCTGTTTCCCGAGTGAGCAGGAAGCAACCAACAATAATAACAACAAGAAAAACAAAGACACAACGTGTAATAACAAAGATCTAGAAATAAGATTAGACCAGAATCTTGACGTTCCAATTAAGAGTATCTTTTTTACTAGATTGGAAAAGAATAAGAAGGATTTCTATGAGAAAAAAACTGAATCATCCAACTCATAGTATAATTCTATTAGGAAAAAGGGAAATACAATAACAAACAACTTCAAGGAAAAAAAGGTAATTAATGACCTCCCACGCGTCATCGCTGCCTGAATAAACTATAAGACTTTGAACACTATTTATATATTTATATATACATATATATATATATATAAAAGATTTTTTACTAACCTACTTTTTGAGATATCGGATCACCATAAAGTACTAGCAATATAAACTGTTTTACCATAACAAAAAAGATACATTTTGAAGAACCATAACCATTGAACCGTATTCAGTACTAGCCAGCTGGACTATTTGGTGAGCAACAATTTGCATTGAGCACAGTTCACTCTTAATCTCATCACAGCATGTAAGCTATTAGAAAAACAATTATGACAACAGTCTGCACCTTCTTGAGCAATTTCTCTTTCAAGAAAAAATGGAAAATGGTCAACTAAATACCTTCATCCATTTCTTGTTCTATACCACTCACCAGTTTTTCTACTTACTTCAATCATTTGTATAGGATGATTGAGTACTTAGAATGTACTCAGAGACCAGAAAATGCAGTCTTCTTTAAGAATATACCGTGGACCTAAATTTGCAGTTAGGCTCCTTCAAGAATATTCCAAGATCTAAATTTGCAGTTAGTTAATGATTGCAATTATCAAGTTACAGGAATAATCTACTGAGAGATTCCAAAGTGCAAATAATCTTGAGTCGGTACTCAGCAAAGATTCATCAGAATCAGATCCTAACAGTTCTAAAGATAGAGTAAGGGATGGTGCAACTCAGACGATATTAGTATTAAGAAAAAACTTGTTCACCTCAAGAAGCAACTAAGATAAATTAAGAAGAGCAGTAAAACATACTAGAATTTACCTTTCTTCACCGCTACCAAAGTTCCAGTAGCACAAGCCTACTGACGATGCAGAAAGAACACTTCTGACGCCAGCACCAAGTGTAGGATCAGCTGAAAGAGAGCACACGGTATGAACAGGATTGCCTGTCAACCCAGTCATACATTCCACTGGCTTCATAGTTTGACGCCCATCAAACTGCAAAACCATACCATTCTGCACAAGACAAAACAAAAAATATGATGCATTATTCAGAGAAAAAGAAAGAATAGAGATACCAACTATTTTTTCTTTTCGATAAATAACAATGGCGTTGCCTGTACTTGAAAGAGAGACTAACTATTGAAAACAAATAAGTGCTCCCTCAACACCAAATTGCTTGTCACATTGGATTCCTTGTGGGTCAAGTTGGCAAATTTTCTCAGCTAAATTAGATATATATTTATTCTTTTTTTGAACATTAGAAATTTAAAAACTACATCAAAAGTAATATAAGTTGTAATTTTCTACTACGTCGAAATAACAAGAGAATAAATTCACAATTATTAGTCAAAGTAACTTTGTTTGACTCCCAACAAATGAAAAGTGGGACTATTTTTTGAACAGACAATGTTTTAGGACCTGTAATCCGGCATACATGTAATGTGAATTGTTGGGATCCCACGAACATGACCAAGGAACAGTCTGCACATTCCAATAGACAAACAAAAAGAATCAAATTAACTTGGCCAGGAGTATCAATCAGCAACAAGACAAACAAAAAGAATCAAATTAACTTGGCCAGGAGTATCAATTAGCAACAAACCTATCCTATAGAGAAGGGTAATAACAGTAACAAATATATTTTTTTTTTTGGGTGGGGGGGGAATAACAGTAGCAAAAAAGGATTATTATCAGGAAAGCACATTACTGAGAGTAGAAAAGTCGAAGATGCAGCAATTGAATCTAAGCAATCATAGCAGCAGGACATTCGGGAGCATGCTATAAAGGCTGTGCTTTTTGTAGTTCAGGAGATGCATTTGTTACATTGTAAATCAGGACATTTTTTCTCTTTAAAGTTTCAAACATGGAATTGTCTTTGATGATTGTAAGAAATTCCCCACAGGCTCTAACAACTTCCTTCAATTACTTGACAACTTACCAAAATTTAAATCCAAGTTAAAGTAGCCTTGGACTTGACAAAATTCATGACCCAGCAACGGGACTTGGGGAATTATGCAGAAAATTTTACTATTATCCCAAGTAAACTGTTGGGCCCCCCACCAACAACTAGATGACAGGGAAAAAATGCAACCCCACCATTCAGACAAACATTCTGGACCAGGTAGAAAGTATAGATTTTGAAAAATTCAACAGCCGTAAGTAGTATAGTCAACCACAAAGAAGAAAAAATCAAAACAAAAGAACAGAAAGTTCAAGAGAAACAAGGGAAGCAAAAACCAAACTTAGCACATAATCTTCTGCCGCAAAAAGATTGAGACTTGAGGTCTATGAATTAGGAGGGTGGGACAGAGGAAAAGCTAATAGCTGTTTTACGAAAAATTGCATTTTGTCAACTCTCAAGTTGTCAATCAAAAGTAACACCTTTCACAAGATGAATAGGTGGTGTTAAAGATAGTCTTCTGATGCTGATAGTGAAGGTCCAGTCAAATCAAATAGGTTGTTCTGTACATTTAACTGTGAAAATGAGGGACCTTATCAGGCCTTACCAGTTAGCGTAAAGTGTGTACACAGTAAGTACAGAAAAATTACTCCATAAGAACTCTAATTAACAATCATTCAAGCAGAGAGTTTCTCATCCAAAGAGCTTATCAACCAAAAATAGTAATACATTATCCAACAACTGTGCGAGCAATTTTAGCTTTACACAAACTTAAGAATTGAAAGCAAAAACAACACTATAAAAGGCCTAGAGTTATTACCGGTAAGTCATATGTCAGAACAGTATGGTTGTTTTCAGCACTGCAAAAAGAAAGAGATCAAATAAATAAGCTATCTACCGGGAGGGAAGCACAAAATCGAAGCTAAATGCTGTTCTACAGTAATTCTTTTGATCAAGTACATTTAGCTGTTATGCAGAAATTATTTGGCAGAAACTGGATGAGGAAGGTTATCGACCTAAGAACTGACAACTTCTTCCCTAAGGAAGCCAAGAGTATGACTCTTTCATGAGGAGAAACATGCAAGTCCTTGATAGTTTTCATGCTCGCAGGAAGCAGAATGTCCTCTCTTTCATGCGGAGGTAATAGGCTGATCTGCAAATGTAAATGTAGAAAAAGTTGAAGCACATAAGCAGAACGCAAACCATCAGAGAATTCCAATAAGGCGACCTAGGAAATATACTTTGGTAAGCATATGCTGCCCTCCCATTCCAGCGAGCCTTCTGGCAATCATCAAATTCTCACCGTTTCTATCCACATCAAATAGGCGAGCACCATCAATCTGAAACTCTTTCTACAAATGTATAAAACATAAGGTTACTAACTCATTAAAACTACAGTCAATGGGGCCAACTGGACAAACATATGCTGCGGTCGTTCCCAATACAAAACCAGTAAAAAAAAAGAGGTAAGAGAGAAAAGAATAGAAGTCATATTTTGGGACAATAAGAAGGAAGGGAACTGACCATCCATACTACTTTCTCAGTCACCTACAGACTATTGATGATGCGAGGTAAGTTTTAACCCAAAGGTGAGCATATTTCCAGTGCATCTTTGCACACAAGTTGCAATAAATGTGAAACAACGGATAAAGGACTAATGATTTCTCTGTTGATGCTATCAGGTAAACAAGTTGCAACAGATGTGGAGCAACAATGGATAAAGAAGTAATAATTTCTGAGTTGATACTATCAGTAACCAAACATTAAAAAATATAGCTCAATTTTCACATTTGACAAGAGTACAGGAGATGGCAAACCTGAAAAACAAAAGCATTTGCATATTCACGTCTTCCCAATTTGGAGTCAATATTGTGTCCTGCACGACATGGATAGGTACTGGAACTTCAGTGTGAAATGATGATAGAACATAGCCAATATGATCAATATCCCCAAGATTTCTCAAGGACTGCTTACCAAAAATGCGTCCAGATGACCTGCACTGCATCTCGCTTTGCGAGCCCTCTACACAAGTTATTCTCTATGAAGAGCAGATATGCAGTAAGTAATATGCCGTTTTAGTGAAAAAAGGTTAACAGAGATACATATACCACTACTAATTGCACCGAAACTTGTTATCCAAATTTTCTCAAGCCAAAGAAACGACAGAATAAATCAAAAACCCAAAGAAGAAAGGGCTAAAATAAACTAAGAAAGGGGATATACACATTTAAGACTATTTCTTTAAAAGCTGTAACAAGTACCTGCCTTATAGCATTGAAAGATGTCATATTCTGAAGAATGTTAAAAGGGAATGCTGGCAGGAAAAAGAGGGCCACAATATGTACTAAAGAAAGTGCACCGAAGTCAATCTGGTATTCCAGGAAGAGGGTGTGCAAATAATTTAACAATGGGTAAAGAGAATATAACGCTGGAGTTCTCAAACAAGGGAAAAGCACTAATGAGTAAAGACACATGAAGTAGAGTTAATCAGTTCGTTTTGCAAACTCTAGGAGAAAGTCCAAACAAAATTTACAATGGGTGTTTTGGTAGTAACCAAATTACTTAAAGAGACAACCAAGACACAGGAAAGGTGATTCTAGGAAAAATCTAATCTGATCCTTCCCTCCCCCATCTCCCCACCGCTAAAGAAAAGCCCCCTACACTTCCAACCAAACAAAAAAGATGCATTGAAGAAGGGAGGTGTGAAGAAGCAGCACATAGCGTGAAGAAGCAGCACATAGCAAAAATAGCACACAGAGTGACACATACCTCTTTGAGGTGCTCCACTTGCTTATGCAACTCAGCTTCTCTCCTCCTCCACTCAACTTCTTTCTTACACCAATCACTGCACTGCGCATATTGAATATCGTCTTATAATCACCATGAGAACATGTGAATAAAAATGTAATTTAGCACCTCCGGAGAGGGGACTAAATTGTTTTCAAAAGTCAGTTAAAGCAGAAGTATCATTGTTGTGGCCCACTGTGATTTTGCTTCCTGACGAAGCATAAGCTGACAGGTGACTTGAATGCCCTTACACAGAGCAATGAAGCTAGCGTTTAAAAGCAAACAATTCTGGTTTACATAGTGAAGAAGGTACAAGGGAGAGGAAGAGAACAGAAGGGAAAAGGGAAACAAAGGTGTCGTTCCTTTTGGTAAAAGCTTCAACATTATGAGGGGAAAAATTATGTTTATCTTACTCATTTCTGTCTAATTTTAGATGATTGAACTCTACACTGATACTCATCTTTCTCCTAGTGTTCCAACTAAAGAAATGAGAGAATCGCCCTTACCTGTAACAATTGGTAAGAGGTTTCTATACAAAACATACATTGAGTTTTCAAATCGTGAGCAATTTGGTCCATTTGAAAACACTAACAATTATCTTCAACTACACTGTTTCTTTCTAAATTGAGTAAAGGAAAAGCCTAGCCTAAGACATAAAAAGATAACCATCATCAAATCGTCAATTTGTTTCTTTTCTTTTTCTAACATAAGGTTTCATCAAGCTTTCACTTTTTCGATCGATCTCACCGACAGATGATCGAATGCCTTAGATGGTCAGTCCTGTACTTCTGCCTCTAGTAGTTTGTGTTGGCTACATGGAAAAGCTTGAAAGTCTCTACTGTGAATCTTCATTTATAGGTTAGAACTGAGATGTACCAGGAGATAGCAGTTAAAAAATCAAAAAAGACCTTTCTTCTTCTTTTCTCTTACCTCTTTTTCAAGAGAAAAACATCTAGATTCAAGAGACCGGATTTTCTGCAAAAAAGGAAGGGATTGGGTCACTATCTCATGGAGCAAGCTTCAAAATATAAGCATCAAATGAAGACCTTTTGAAGCTCTTCATCAACAGCATGAAGACGAGAAGCATAAAGCACTCGGACACCCTTCAATGTGCATTTCTTATTACATTGAGGGCACTACAAACAAAACAAAACAAAAAAGAATGTGAGGGGCCAACTGAAAAAAGGATGTCAAAATACTGCATAAAACAAGAACCAAATTATTATGAGAAATACCTTTCCTAAACTTCCTTTTTGTTGCAACCACTTCTTGATACATGACAAACCATATATATGCCCACAAGGAAGGCAGCTGCAAAATATTAAAAGGCGGAAGATAATGGTAGTATTAATACTTGAAAACTGTATTTTCAATTATATATCAACTTATCAAGCAATCAACTAAACCTCAACTCCAACTAGTTTGGTCAACTATATGAATTATCCATATACATTCCAATTTATTTAGGTCAATGTCATTCCATTACTAAAAAAGTTGTGTTTACGTCAAATCAGGGGTTCTCTAAAACTAGAGATTTCTAAATACCATTTTTATCCCTCAGTGACATGTAAGTCTCTAACCATAACTCCAATTAGTTGATATTGCCGATACAAGTCTTTTACTTGCATTGTATTACATTCCTATCTAGGTCCGCATTGATTCAAAAGATTAAAGGACTTTAATGACAACTGTTTTCCGTGTGATTTTAGTTCTTTATCTCCTTCTAACACCTTAAATCATCATATCTGCACACCAACTAACTGATGCATTTGGATGGCTGCATAGAACATCCACAAACAATATCAAACAACCTTCCATCATTTCATCCTCTATGTGTATTACACCATCTGTCGGATGCGAACTGTGATCAGTTACTTATTCAAAAGAACAGAAAACTCAAGTGAAGATAGTTATTCAGTTTCATGTGTTACAGCCATATAGTATTTCATAGAATTTGCATGAATGTTAGTATAATCAAGCCAACTGAAACGAACTCCTATTATCTATAACACAACCCACAGACCCTCTAAATTTAGTATCCACTGTTCTCATCTTCAAGGAAACCAAAATAGAAGTCCTCTGCAGCATCTCAATTTTTCTTTTCAAGTTACGTCATTGAACTTAAATTGTCAAATTAGAAGCTGCTTTTAAAAATCTTATTCCCATTTACATGTTGAACTAAGCGTAATTTTTTTATCAAAAGGTAAAAGTTTCTAAACGAGACTAAGAAAGATCTTGACAAAAATTAAAAAAACAGAACGGAAATAGAGATCAGTAAACAGTATAAGGAACAGAGCAAGAGACTCCAAGAAGGCAAACTATATCATAGATACGAAAGTTTTCCTACAAAAGGGGCTGGCTATTGCCAAGCTGCACTAACAGTTAATTTGCTTATAGTCACAAAAGTTTTCCTACCAAAGGAGTTGGCTTCAACAACCCATAAGGGACGGCTTGCCAAGCTACACAACTCAGAAAACTTTTATACTA
>ML268135.1:3350-18642 GCA_005239495.1 Nicotiana undulata
CCCATTAACTCCGAATTAATTTTGGAAAAGATTATTTGGGGTTGGGAAAGATTAATTAACAAGAACTTGAGGATTTAACCCTCATTTTATAGATTCTACCTAGGGATAGGATTGAACTACTTGTAGCCAAACCCGGAAGTGCTTAATATCCTAATTGTTTTAGGAATAATTCATTTAGGATGTCTTGTTAGTCTTTGGGAAAAGCTAATTAAGAAATATTATACGTGGCTAATTAACATAACTCACTCATATTTGTAAAATCGTGAAATACATTGGATCGTTACTTGAGTGTAATTTCCGATGCATTCATTCTTGTTGCCATTTATCATTTTACTCGCTTTCTAGGTTAGTTTATATTTTCGCATTTAGCTATAAACAATTATCAAAAAACCCAAAATCTTAATTATTTGGCATTGCGCGATAAGTGATAACTCTCTAGCATTCCTAATCGCCCTCATATTGTTCTCTGTGGGATTCGACCCCAACCTTGTTGGTTTACTATATTTGACAACGATCGCTTGCACTCTTTTAGGGTGTAAATTGAGCGTATCAGAGAGTAAAGTAACGAGTGACTGAGAGGCTTGCCCGAGAGGCTTTACTTGTGAGTGACAATGTGCCCGAGGGGCTAATATTTTACGAAACTACTGTTTTCACTCTTCTTTACACTGAGCCTCTTTGATAATGTTGATCAAACGTTTATACGAGTTTTTAAAAGGAAAATCTGGAGTTTGAGAAATATTTGGAAATGTGTACTCCTAACATGATTTATTTACCTTCGCTAGTGCTTATTATATGAAATTACACAAATTAAATGCTCGTCACTACATTCAAGTCTTTAGTTATAATTGTTACTTACTGAGTTGGCGTACTCACATTACTCCCTGCACCTTGTGTGCAGATTCAGGTGCCGGGGCAGAGAAATAGTTGATCTACCCCATTTTGAGCATTGTTCGGATATTGTGAGGTAGCTGCTCAAAGTCCGCAGCCCTACCCTTTCTCCTTCTTACTCTATCTTTTTACTTTACTTCCCAGATTTGATGTAGTAAAGAATTAGTATCAGATTGTACTGCTTCTTAGATGCTCATGACGGTTGACTCCAGATGTTGGGACTGTGTTGTATACATTGTTGGCTATTATTATTGTAGAAATGCTTAAGAAACGGAATTATTATGAGAAATTCGGATATTTAATGTAATAAATGGAAAACCATTATGTTATTTTTAGTGAATTGGCTAGGCTAATATCAGGATAAGCGCCATCACAGCCAGATAGATTTTGGGCCGTGACACACTTATAATGGCAGCATTACATTGTTGTCGTTCAACCAATAATGACAATACCAACAACAATAACAACTATCAAAACTATATTAACAAGACACCATACCGAACAACTAAACGTTTCATAAGTTAAAATTTCAAACAACATTCAATGAGTGTTTCGCACTACATTGTAACGACCCGACCGATCGTTTTGAGAATTTTCACTTCGCTCGATAGTTTGGGGGCATGAGTAGCTCCTTATTATGTATTGTGATTTATGCAAATCGTCGGTTTTGGGGTTTCAGGTTATTCGTAATCGGTTTGCAAGATTGAGTTCGTCGTGGGAGCTTTAAGTTTAAAGTTTAACGACCCGGTCGTTCGTTCCGGGAGTTATAGCCCCGTTTCCCCCATTTCTGTTTCTTTATGTGTTGTTCAACTGTGTTGAGTTATATCAAGTTGGTAGGTTTGGGCCCAGAGTAGTTTTGGAGTGAAATAAAATACTTAGTCTCTTAGTTAGAAAGTTAAGTTAGAAAAGTCAATCGGAAGTTGACTTATGAGTAAAAGAATCCAGATTTAGATTTTTATGATTAAGTTAGCTTCGTTGGGTAATTTTAGACTTAGGAGTGTGTCCGGAATGTAATTTGGAGGTCCTTGGTAGAATTAGGCTTGAATTGGCGAAAGTTGGAAATTTAGAAGTTCTTAGGCTTGAATTTGACAAAGATCTGGTGTTTTGGTGTTGTTTTGGGTGTTCCGAAGGTTCGACTAAGTTCAAGTTATGTTATGGGACTTGTTAGTATGTTCGTACGGGGTCCCAAGGAGCTCGGGTGAGTTTCTTATAGGTTTGGATGGCGTTGTGCTCGTTTTCCTTATGTTTTGACGCCGCTTCTTCAATCATAAATGATGTCATATTGAACAAATAAGCTCCAATTTCTTTTGTGATTACATCATTAGATGCTTATCGTAATTACGGACCCATAGCAAAAAAGAACCGTTGAATTTGGACATCGTATGAGGATTTTATGATCATTTTACTAAGGTTGCCAGATGTTTCAGATTAATTACGAAATTGTCACTGACGGTGTATTTAAAAATCTGCACTATTTGCAAATATTAAAACCTACATATATCATTCATTATAAAGTCAAATTGAGTGATTGAAAAGCCTAAATTGACTAAAATTTCACAAGAAATCCATTGGAGGCATGAAACGCGAGTTTCAGTGTAATTTGGCATGACAAACGAGGCAGAATAGCTAGCAGAAAATTACATAAAACGAGGGTTTGTTCATTCGGTCATATTTTGAGTTGGGGAGCTCGGATTTGGGCGATTTTGGAGGTGATTTTCATCATATGGATTGGGATAAGTGTTCTCTACTCGGGTTTGATTATGTTTCATGAATCCATTTTCATTTTTAGGATTTGATTGATGATTTCAAAGTGAAATTGAAGGAGTTAGGGTTTGAGTTTTGGAGAGCTTTAGGTGATTATTTGAGGGACCAAACAGAGTCCAATTTTGATAAATTTTATATGTTTAGACTCACGAGAGGACGAGGTTTATTATTCTACCATTTTTTGATTGATTTCGAGATGTGAGCCCGAGAGACGAGTTTTGGCCAATTTCGGATTTTATGCCTATTTGGTAGTTTTATTGTGGAATTCGACTCCTTAGCCTATGTTGATTGTAGTATTATGGTTTTGGTTAGATTCTGAGCTTTTGGAGATCGAGTCTAGAGATGAGAACACCCCCGGAGTAGGATTTTACGCTGTTAAGGTAAGTAACAGTTTTAACTCTAGCTTTGAGGGTATAAACCCGAAGAATTTGATATCATGTGATTATTTGGAAGTGATTCCCATGCTAGGTGACGGGCGTGTGGGTGTATACCTCAAGGGATGGAGACTTGGTCAGAGGCCTCATGACTATCATTCGTGTTTACATAGTTACTTGTTGTTGAACTTGTCTGCCTTCATGTTAGGGATCATGCTTAGGCTTTATTCATGCTAATATTATTTGTACTCAGTCATATAAGTCATTGTACATGTTTACCTTAGACTCTATTATTTGTTAATATGCTGTGATAATTGATGTGTGTTGTGTCCCCTTAAGAGCTTTTGGAGGCCCAGTCGAGGGGAAAGAGCATCTCGGAGTTGGATTTCTAAGCTTTTAAGGTAAGTAACTCTTCTAAGCTTAGTCCTGAGAGTATAAAACCCCGAACTACGTGTTATGTGATTGGTATTGAGGTGACGCACATGGTAGATGACGCGCGTGCACCCTGTGAAATGTGACCCTATGGTTCCCATGGCCCATTATCGTGGCCCTATTTTTTCAATATCTGTGTTTTTACCATGTGATAAAGTAATTGAGTTGTCTATTATTCTAGATATAATGTTTTGACTTTATGTCGATACTGTTGAGACCCTTAGTGGCCGTTTCTTCTTGTTATTTCACATACTTCATTGAAATCTTGTACTCAATCATGTTCATGCATTCATATCATATCTCAGTCTTAGTTTGCTAGTTGTTGATACATCATATTCTTGTTGCCGAGCTAGTTTTCATGACATTGTGAGCCCGTGAGTGAGACTGGAGAGATTGGTGACTGAGTAAGGCCTAGGTCATGGTTGTGAGGTATTGATATTATAGCACATGAGTTGTCCGTGCAGCACGTGAGTTTTCCGTGCGGATCCACGTATTGATATTATAGCACATGAGTTGTCCGTACAGATCCAAATATTGATATTATGGCTCGTGAGTTGACCGTGCTTAGAGCTTAGGCTGTAGGAGCCCCTCCGGAGTCTTAACACCCCCAGTCAGCATTATTGACTATAAACGAGTGTGGATAGAGATACATGGCAATTGCATACATACATGACATACAAACATTTGCATGCACACATGACATACATGCATAGAGATGCATTTTTCCTCATGTTATACAGTATCACGTCATCCATGGCATATCATACACATTGATATGTGGGCTCAGAGAGGCATTTTTATACTTGGTTTTTGAAAAGAAAATGGAACATCTTACTTATTGGTGGAAAAGATTTTTGGGAAAATCATAGTTTTCAAACTTATCTGTATTTTGGCATTTTGGCAAAAATATTTGAGTTCTCACTAAGATTTTGAAAAACATGTCTATTTTATTGGAACTGTGAGCGAGTTGAACATGTTACTTCTGAGATAATCTTTTGATACTTGTATTGCGTTGTTGCGAGTTGTCGTAGAATTTTTGTGTTGGACTCGACCTAGTGTTAGCGAGTTGAACACTACAGTTTTTTTTCTTTTCTTGCATTTCTCGTTTAACTGGTGAGTTCTGTACCCTTGTCGTTTCTGTCTTATGTATATGTGACTTGTGTTTATGCTCCAGTGTGCTTAAGTTTATTTTTTAAGCATGAATTTGTCAATATTACGTTTGTTTGAGTCACTTTAGTCTCTAATTAATGTTGTTAGTTACAAGACTGTTCATGCTTGGTTTGAATAATATGAGTCCTCTTAAGTGTTTTAGCTTGATGCCTTCTAAAACTGCTTCATGTATGCAGCTTTGTTAAACACTTGCATTGAATCTTCTAAAGTAATCTCTTATGTTAACACTAGAATACCTATAGGTGATATTGACAAGTTCACATGTTCTGAATCTTTGAAATGTTTGCCTTTCTGTCACCTATATGCCATGATAATGTGTCTTTTAGCATGTCTTTAGTTTATTTGATTCCATACACTTTCAAGTGATTGCTTGACTCTAGGGTACTTATCAGATTTATGTTTTCTACCATGTCTAAATGTTGTTTGTTTTCTGATATGAGTTAACATAGTTTGTCCTTAATACCGGCATGTACACTTAGCCTAATTAGATCTTTCAGTCTTTAACTTGCTAAGTATTATACACTTGAGTCTGACAAATCATTGTAAATCCTGCCAACCTATTTTCCTAACTCTTTCAATGTGATTCTACTTATGTATTTAAGTCTTGCTGGCCTTTGATCAACTAATATGTGTTTTGAACTCTGTTATGTTTGCTGCCTAAAATCAAGTGTGTCTTTTCAAATTCTGACCCTCAGTCATTTCCCACTCTTTTATGTGTTTCCTATGCCATCCTGAATCCCCATCCTTAGGCCATTTAGGTTATGTCTTTAACCTCCCCAGTGTGAGCACTGCTCGGGGTCCATGTGAGACCCTTGTGAACTCTGACACATTGGGGTCTTGTTTCTAATCTCCATTGAACTGTTTCTGATAATTTTTCTCTAGTGTGAGCCCTGCCGTGGATTCTTGAAGCCCTTGGAAATTCTAACATACTAGAGATTTGGATTATGTGTGCTTATCTTTGGAATGTGGGTGAATCATTCACCACTAGTTATTGTGTATCCATGGACATGAGCTTTGGAGCTGTTATGGGTTGAACGCCTGGTCTGTCCAGGTGTATTTGGGCATCTAATAGGCTCCCTATAGTTTTACTTATTTTGTAACTCATTCATTAACTCGGTCTGTAATAATTTTTGTATTAACAATTATGGGGTATTTAGTAAAATTAGGAAGGGGTTCTTATATTCATTCGCAAAGTTGGGTAGAAATCCTGCCTATAGGTTCTCTATTGTGTTTTTGATCCTTCCTATAAGCTCTATATTATGTCGATTCTGCCTATAGGTTCTATATTGTGTTGCTACATGCTAAAAATCCTGCCTATAGGATTAATGCTGCGATATGTTAGAAATCATGCTTTTAGAGGTGTATTAATTTATATTGTAATTATGTGTTAGCAACCATGCCCATATGATCAATACTTAGCTTAATTATGTTCTGGTCCAATGTGTGTAAATTCCTGCTTGGATACTAGTCAGATTATTGAAATCATGCCTATAGGGTTTAAAATCAGTTTAATCGTAGAAATCATGAATACAGGATCTAAATTCAGTTTAATTGTAGAAGTCATGCCTATAGGGTTTTAAATTTGTTTAAATAAAAGAAATCATGCCTATAGGTTCACACTAATTTAATTATGGCCCGTTATTCAAGAATGTCCAACTCTATACTGTTATCTTTATTAGAAAACATGCCTATAGGATTAAAACAATAATTCTGGGCATGTTCCTATAGCCTGTCATTATTCACTATCGCCTAAAGCACCTAGATGCCATGTCAATAAGCTTAATCATATTGTCCTAAAATCAGTAGGAAAATATATGTAGGTTCTAATAATCGCAATTAGAACTTATTTTTTTATACACGACTCTTTGTTTGTCCATTCAACATCACATAGATATCCTGCTTATAGGGTTCTGCAATTAATAAAATTTTCTAAGGTTAATCAGTTGCGTGGATTTGCTGTTTATAGGTGGAGGCTAATTTGAGCCTATACTTGTCTATATTTTAAAGTCATAACTGTTGTGTATGTCTCTTAGTATTTTTTATTTCGAGCAACCTAGGTCAAGTCTGGAATTCTCCAAAAATAGAGGTCTCAATGCCTCCAAGGCCATAGGTAAGGTACGGGTAGCGCACGCATAGGACACGAGTTAGAATTGACTAGAACACTTTAGGTAAAAACTCAAAAAATAGTAATCGGCTAGCAGGATTTGATAGTATGTGCCCGCTGAATAATATAAGTAACACCCCCATCTTGGGGGAGTGACGAAGTATTATTTATGTTGCACAGATTGATCCTATAGGCTAAAAACATAGGACCCCCACCCCTATTAAATAATTCCTTCGCTTTCTTTATTAGACTAATTCACATAAGTTAAGTTCAGCTAGGACCAACCGTCGTGGACCTAGAGGTGATGCACTGGTATAATCTGAGTTATTTGCAATAGGTGCCCTAACTCACCTTAATCCGTTAGGTGGTGACTCTTTCAATAATCGATTCTTTTCCCTTATCAAAAAAAGGAGTTGTCAAATGTCGAAACCCGATTTCGCGAGAAAAAGGGGGCGCGACAGCATGGAGACTCTGCTGAGGATATCCTTAGGCTCTTACCATAACGAACTTGTTTTGTTAATTAGTCTTTCTCAACAAGCGTGTATTTATTATTTTTCTAATACATGCACACCCCTTTCTTATTTTCCTCTATACAAACTTACTTGCGATTCTTCGTTTAATTTGGTCGCAACATGCATTTCCTCCGCTATTATCTCAATTATGCTCACTGAATTCTCTATTTTATCATGTCTTTCCCTTTTATCGCTATGGAAACTAACACCTTTTCTTATTTTTCTTTCTTTCCTATCTTTACAATTATTAAATACCGTATTTTATTGTTTTCATCATGCAAAATACTTGACAACATGTTCTTTCCTTTTTGCATAAATGCATGTTCGACATCATACTCCACTCGTGCGTAATTAATACCATAGCAGCACTTGATTAGTATTCACGCTCTTCCTATATTACCCCTTTAAAAATGGAAAGGCTTATTTGCGGTAAAACTAGTCGATCAGCGGTGCAGTCTACGGTTTCGTGCCTTTCCCTCTCAAGTTGTCCGCTTGAGGGTACCAGCCTAGACTTCTATAGAAACCTCACTCTGATGGTAATTGTACATGAACCATGATCAAACCTAGCATGGGTTAATATGTTATACGCATAATAACCCTCTAAGAAGACCCTTGTCCAAAGCCCATCACGATTTCCATGATCCCAACGGGCACAATCACGAAATGTGTATTATTTGGAGGAAAAAATGCCGATATGCTAATCATTAATGTGTAAGTAGTCGAATCCAGAGGGGGAAAGGGTCTAACTTTGTTTATTTAGCAGAAAATTAGGCACGAAGTCCCCAGGTTCAGCATGGTCCGAAATATACCACCGTTATTGCTATATTGGTGGGAAAATCTCTCGCAAAGCGACAAAAACCATGTGAAGAGGGTTCTCTGAAATTTACCCTACATATTAGACATCCAGCCAAATAACATGGTGATCGAGGCTACTACGATGTTCTAGGATGAAGAAGGGCCATATTCCATTTTGGAGATATAGAAATGACTCCTCTCTTGGAGGAAATATGAGGATTTGTTGGGATACCCTGGGATAGTCCCGGTTTGTTGGTACCGAAAAATCACACTCCTAGGGGTTTCAGAAAATATCGAGTATGAGAAAGAATGATGATATAGCATGCCTGAAGAAGTCCTACAAAACCTTTCTATTTTCTCTACGAACGATATGGACACAACAAATCCTATTGTATTTTTCATGATGAATTATCCATCACTTATCTGGGTTGGACTCACTGTCGGGTTTTCGTATTCATCGTCTTTTTTCCAGATATGATAGTATTACCAATCCAAGGGGACATGATTCCCACCATGTTGGCCATGGTAACAAAATCTTTAATGGAAGGGATTGAGGAAAAACACACATTATTGTCCCGATGATCGTAGCAGAAATGTACTGAGCTCTAGATCGTTGCAAGAAGGGATTCAGACATTTTGAAGGTTGTAACTTGCTGCTGCAGATTTGGTTCTTGGAACATCTTCAAACAGGCCAGTATCGTCAGGAATTTCCACGAAGACCATGGAATGACCACATAACTTTTCTCCATCTGAAAAGAATGACTTTCATCCCAGACAAGTTTGCACAACTGGAGAATTCTATAGATTGGGTAAAGTTTTTCAAAAATCTGATCGAGGACAAGGTTCATTGGATGTTCATGTTGTTCCCTACTATAGAATTCATCATCATATCCAGGAATGTTACGCATTTGGTGTTTATTTGGTTAAGGGTCATAATCCTATGTTACTATTAGGGTAATGAGACAAGATGGTAGAAAGCAAGTCATACGGCGAGACAAATTGATACCACGCAGGTCATGTGTACTTCTACCCATTATGGTTGGATGATATCATAGAAGGAATAGTCGAGCCAGGGGACGGTCAAAGAAACAAGGTCATAGATGAAGCTGCTGAAGCATAGGTAAAGTATAAAGGGTTATGCAAAAGATTTCTTGAGTCCGAAGCCAGGCATTTGGAACAGCACAAGAAACACTTGGAGTCAATTAATGAGTGGAGGGAAATGGCTACAAAGTCGAGAGAAAGGTTGGAATATCTAGATCAGGGTTTAATAGAACTAGAGGGGAAGATGAGGAAAATAGTCATAAACTGTCAGAATGCATAGGGCAACGAGGGAGGACACCTAGCAAGGGCGAATGTGCAGCTGGACATGCGCGACCTGGGGAATATAATCGAAGGGGCCAAGAAGGCCAAGCCTGGAGAAGGTTCCTCAGGGACAAAGTAGATTAGGACTTTTTTTTTACACAGTCGTTTTGGAATTCGAATATAATAAGGCAAATGCCATTAGTAACTCGTTTTTTTGTCGTTTTAAGGTTCGTCGTATTTACTACATTAATGAAATGAGGCAGTCTTCAGCATTAAATTTCTTCAAATCTACGTGTCGTTAGGCCTACCTCCGGTACAACGTGGTTCCCAAATTAGAACACGAATTTATATTTCCGCAATACGTGTTTAAAAACTGCAAATACATTTAAAAAATCCTTACTAACTTGTTTACCTTTTGTTTTTCTTTATTTTGATTATTCCCACCCCTTGAGGTTGGTTCACACATACTGGCATCATCAGCATACCATACCAGATCCAGAGGCCCTCCACCACCTCCTCCTCCAAGTGATCCGATAACACTACAATGTATGACATGGTGTTAGGAAAGATAACACTACAGATGTAGAGAATGTTGAGACTTCAGACGGTCGGAGTACTCCGACACATAATGATTTGGTCCTACGGTTAGAGTAGAAGATACTAGAATTGCAAGGGTAACTTGGGCAGTTCCGCAACTTGGCAAACCTCTCCCTCACCTTAAATGTCCCAGACATTAACTAGCAAAATTCCCAAAATCTAGTACCTCCTTGAAACACACAAACAAACATCCGCAAAATCCTCCCGCACCCATCAATACACAACACCTCCTCAAAATCCTAATCCTCTACCAATACCAACATCATACCATACTCCTCAAAATACGCCACAACTTATTGCGATCCACAAAATTATACTTATGATCACCCCTAAACTCAAACCCCCGGCGTCCACCAAAACAATCCCATATACGTAGAAACCTTACCACACTCCTCAACCAACCTTATATAAATTAGAATCCGTTGAGAAGGACTTACTCATCAAGAATATGGAGAGGAGCTCAAGAAGATCACAAGTCGAGTATAGGGTGTCGAAGGAGGCAAAGGAATTGAAGGTTTGAATTATTAGGATCTATGTATTCATCCAGACGTAGAACTGTCGGAGGCTTACAAACCTCCTAAGTTCGAGATGTTTGATGGGACAGGTGACCCGAAGGTACAGTTGAGGACATACTGTGACAAACTCGTGGGAGTTGGGAAAGATGAAAGGATTCGCACGAAGCTGTTCAGAGAAGTCTCACTGGAGACGTCTTATCTTGGTACATCAGTCAAAATCTCAAGAAATGGGTTAATTGTGTAAGCATGGCATCGAATTTCATGGATCGGTTTAGGTTTAATACGGAAAATGCGCCGGTTGTCTTCTATATCTTGAATCTCAAGAAAATACCAACGGAAACTTTCTGCAAGTATGCTACTCGATGGAGGTTAGCAACTGCAAATATTAGGTCGTCATTGGAAGCAGGGCAGATGAACGAATTCTTCGTTACGGCCCAGGATCCACAATACTATGAAAGGTTAATGGTCATCAAAAATCACAAATTCTGTGACATCATCATACTCGGGGAAAGGATTGAAGAAGGGATCAATAGCGGAATGGTAACCAATTTTGAGGCGTTGCAGGCTACGACCAAAGAATTACATCCAGGGGGCATATCAAAGAAGAAATAAATAGGGGCAGTGATGGTATCCCAAGGTCAAAAATCTCCACTCACATACCAAACACCTCTACCAACATATCAACCTTCACCTCCCAGATATCCTCAACCCGCTACTGCCTACCACACTTATAACACCCAGCCAGCCTATTATCATTCACCACCAGCTCGCCAAAACTATCAAAAACCCAGACCTAATTTTTATCGCAAACCACTCAAAAAAAACACCCCTATTGTTGAGCCCATCGACCAACTATATGAAAGGCTGAAGGCTGCCGGATATGTCACCCATATTTCCACTGTCATCATGGAAAACCTCTCTCAGTGGGTCAACCCAAACAAAACATGTGCATACCATTCCGACATGAAGGGGCATACCATTGATGAATGTCGCACTCTGTAAGACAAGATTCAGACACTAATTGATACCAAGATCATACAAGCAAATGAAGTCGCACCCAATGTACGCTTCAAACCTCTCCTGGACCATAGGGGTAAAGAAGTAAATGTGAGAAAGACTGATGAAAAATGGGATCCTGAAGGGTCAATTGGGCTTATTCGGGAAAATGATGACCCTAAGAAATTTGTGGTCACACTCGCTTCTATTGTGGTACAGATACAACCATCAATCGAAGTTGAGTTAGTGTGATGACCCAAAGGGTAATTTTATGAATTAAGACTCCATTCCAAGCTCATTAGCCTTACAAAGATAAATTTTATTTACCTCGATTTGCATGTGCAGTCTGGGTGTGAAACCTGAAATCTTTTATGTGAAAATATGAGAAATAATAATTTTAGAAGTAAAATTTTTGGTTTTAGTTGACTTTGGTCAACATTTTGAGCTAACGCACCCGGATCTGTACTCCAACAATCCCTGAGGTCCGCAGTAAAATATGGGACTTAGGCGTATGCACATAATTGAATTCCGAGATCCCTATCTTTAGAAATCAGTTTTTGAAGAAAATTGTTTTGCTGGATTTTTTTATGAAATAAAGAAATGAATTAATGTTTGAACTCGTGGGTATTGGGCCCGTATTTTTGGTTCCGGAGCCCGGTACAAGTTTGTTATGATATTTAATTTCTATCTATGAAATTTGTTGAGAATCAAAGTTGATTTGACGTAATTCGGATGTCTGGTTGAGAAATAGTGAAATTGAAGTGTTCTTGAGGAAACTCATGAGTTTGAGGTTAAGTTCATAGTTGTTGGTGTTATTTTTATGATTTGATCGCATGATCAAGTTCGTATGATGTTATTATACTTGCGTGCATGTTTGGTTTTGATCCCCGAGGGAGCGAGTGAGTTATGGATATGCTACAGAATGATTTAGACATAGAAATCTCAGTTGAGCATCTGGTGTGTGTCGCCAGGCCTCTGATCTCGCAATTGCGAGATCAGGCTTCGCAAATACAAAGGCTGCAGGCCTTGGAAATGCGACATATTTATCGCAAAAGCGAAGGCAGCATTAAATTCAAAGGGGTCGCAATTGAAAATCCCTTATCGCAATTGTGATAACTGCAACCTGTTAAGTGAGGTTTTAGACGGGATTTTCACCTATCTTTCAATTCTCTCAACCCTAAACCTCCATACGCAATTTTCCAAAGACACAAACTTCTCCAAATCATTGGTAAGTGATCTCTAACCAATCCCTTTCAATCCTTAACAAATTTTAACAAGATTTCAACCAAAAATCTAGAGTTTTCATGGTAAAAATTGGGTTTTTGGGCTTAGGAATTTCGAAATTTGGGAATTAGACCTCAAATTCGGATTCCAAAACCAATTGTATATCCGGGCTCGCGGGAGAATGGGTAAACGAATTTTAGTCCGAACCCTCGAGTTTACACCAAGCTGGCCCGGGGTCAATTTTGTTTTTTGATAGAAAAACATAGGAAAACCATAGCTTTTCATTAAAGTTAATTCTTTTAAGCAATAATTAATTAATATTGAAACAATTGTGATTAGATTCGAGCGGGTTAGGGAAAATTTTTAAAGGAAAAGTTGTGCTTGAGCAATGAATTGCCAGTGAGATCGAGGTAAGTGTTTGGTTTAACCTTGACTTGAGGGAGTAGGAACCCCCTAACTTAAATGGTATGTGAAATTGCATGTGTGTGGTGTATAGGTGAGGTGACGAGTATCTATGCACCACCAAATTATCTGCTTAGCATGATCTTTTCCCGGTTTCAATCTATTTTATTCATGTTTTAATTGCTTTCATGATTTTGATGCCTCCATGTCCATAGTTTTCGTCAACTTGTTGTTAAGTATTTTGGAAGTGTTAATTGTTCCATTGGCTTCAGTGTGATACATAAAAGGTTGAGCTGGTTGACAGTGTTTTATGATACATTCCGGTTGGTTTCATTGACGAAACTTCTGAAGAGTACAACTTTCTCTTTACAATTGTTGAGACAAGAATACTGTGAATGACATTAATCTAATTGGAGAATCCTTTATTATAATTAATGAGATGTGATTGTATGGTGGGAGCGGGTTTCACGCCGCAACAAGGAGGAAATAGGGTGGACATGTGGGATCGGGTTGCACGTCGCAACAAGAGGAATAAGGGTGATATATATTGAGGAGTAATAAGTGTGGACGGGTAGGATCGGGTTGCACTCCACAACAAGGAGTAATAAGGGAGAATATTAATGTTTACTTGTTATGTGAATAATAATTGGTGAAGTTTCTTCATCTTAATTTCTGTTTATTTTTGCTGAGACACAAATATTGTGAAAGACTCTGATTTAATTTGTGGAACCCTTTTATTATAAATAATGAAATGTAACTGTCTGGTGGCAGCGGGTTGCACGCCGCAACAAGGAGCGATAAGGGTGGATAGGTGGGATCAGGTTGCATGCCGCAATAGCAGAAATAAAGATGATATGCATAGGGAGTAGCAATAAGAGTGGACATGTGGGAGCGGGTTGTGCGCTACAAAAAGGAGAAATAAGGGAGGATATTCATGTTTTACTGATTTTAAATATATAGACTGGAATACTTACTGTTTTATGGTTGTCATTTCGTATTCTACACTTCAAGTTATTTTAAATTGAAACATGAAATTTTCGTATGGATGGGTTATAACTGAGAGCTGGAAAAGTTCGTTGAGTAATTTTATTTATTGTTGTAGTTATTGTTTATTTAGTTTAGTAGTCTCTTCTTGCTCTACTATACATTGTATATAGGTTATATTATGAATGCCCCGTCATAGCCTCGTCATTACTTCGTCGAGGTTAGGCTCGACACTTACTCAGTACATGGGGTCAGTTGTACTGGTACTGCACTGTGCACTTCTTGTGCATATCAATGTTTCGGGCATAGCTGATTCTTTGAGCAGTAGTTCAGTATTCTCACGAAGACACGAGGTGGATCTGCTGGCGTCCGCAAATTCCAGGAGTCTTCCCTTTATTATTCATATTGCTATTTTATTTTATTCAAAACAGAGATATATTTCTTTCAGCCAAATACTTGTAGTATTCTTTAGTAGTTCGTGAATTGTGACACCCGACTTTGGGTAGTTATATAGTTAGTATTAGTTCGTGGTTCATTTATTATTTCGTATATTATTCCTGATATGAGTTATTGGAAAGTTTTATATTTCCTTTTTATTTTAATTTGTTCTATTGTGTTTAAGTAAATTTTTAAAAGAAAATAATTATTTAAGATATAACATTGGCTTGCCTAGCAAGTTTGGTGTTAGGTGCCATCACGATCCCGATGGTTGGGAATTTGAGTCGTGACAATTTAGTATCAGAGCACTAGGTTTACTAGGTCTTACAATTCACGAACAAGCTAAATAGAGTCTGAAGGATTGGTACGGAGACATTTGTATTTATCTCTCAGAGGCTATAAAGTTAAGAACAATTTCACTTCTTTTCTACTCTATCTTGCGAATTCATTCTATCGCTGATTATTGAACTCTTCCATTCTTGTTCTCTCTTAAATCTCGACAAGACGCCATGCGTCTACAACCGGACAAGAGATGAAGCCCCAATGACAACTACGATTAGGGGAAGAGGCGGAGGCAGAGCACAGTATAGAGCTCGAACATGAACACCTGTTTTAGAGCCTCAAGTGGATCTGGAAGCGGAGGTTCTAGCGTAGTCGGTACATGTTGGACCAGTTAAGTTTCTAGAAGGATTCATAGCTGTCATGACCCAAATTCCAACCCTTTGGGCCGTCACTGCGCCTAACGTTGAACCCGCTAGGCCAGCCAACGTATAACTTGCAATAGTAATTTAAAAT
>MDKH01119403.1:0-11928 GCA_005239495.1 Nicotiana undulata
AAGGACTGACTCGGTCATAAAGCTCCACACGTTCGCGAATCATACATGAGACCCGTGCGCTGATTCGATAGTGATAAGCTCCACACGATCGCGAATCATACCTGTGACTCGTGTGCTGACTTGATAATGATAAGCTCCCCACGATCGCGAATAATACATGCGACTCGTGTGCTGACTCGATAATGATAAGCTCCCCACGATCGCAAATCATACCTACGACTTGTGTGCTGACTCGATAATGATAAGCTCCCCACGATCGCGAATAATACCTGCGACTCATGTGCTGACTATGCAAAGTAAAACTCTCCCCGATCACGAATTATGCCTGTGACTCGGGGGCCAATGAAAATAGTAGTATAATCCTCCCTGATCACGAATCAAACCTGTGACTCAGGGGCTAGTGAAAATATGAGTGTAATTCCTCCCTGATCACGAATCAAACCTGTGACTCGGGGGCAATGAAAATATAAGTTCTCCCCGATCACGAATCAAACCTGTGACTCGGGGGCCATGAATACATGAATGCGTATATATAACTGCATGAATGCATATATATGTGTGTATATTTAGACACCGTGTTACCGACTCGCCCACAATCAACGGGATCGGATACTCACATCTCACTTGATAGCCAAAGTTAGGATTTTTATCACATTATCCACTTTGCTCATAATATCACCATGATGGAACAATTCAAGTATAGGAAGGAATTTCAACCACCTTCGTTTAGCTCAACGGCTCATTATTAAGACTTATCACATTATTCAAGTATAAGAAGGAATTTTAACCACCTTCGTTTAGCTCAACAGCTCATTATCTCATTTATTCTTTGCTCTTTATCAATTATATCAGGAGTAACACAATTACTCAATTGATGGAGTTCATAATTCTTATCTGAATATTATGTACATTTAATTCGCAGCTATCATAGCTCAATTTCATCATATATCAGTAATAACTCGTACAAAACATCAGATGATATCCAACAATAATTAGAACATGCTCGTGGGTCCTACGGCTACCCAACATACAGTATAGATGCCACGTACGGACTCTCGTCACGTGGTGCGTACGTAGCCCCCTCAACAAGCACAATTAGCAACAAAGAGCCTAGGGGACATTTCCCCCTTACAAAGTTTGGAAAGGAGACTCACCTGGACAACTGCTCCTCCGGCCAAAGGACCAACCTACACGACGCATGAATCCTCCGAATCACCCTCGATGGCCCGCAACTAGCCAAAAGCACATAATTATATCAATTTAGGAAGATTCGAGGAGGATTCATCAAGTATTTCCTCAAAAACGTATTCTTGACGTACTTTGGAAATTCAACTCCGAGCCTCGGCGTCCGAAAAATTATAATTCTTGAAGAATCGCGCTGTACGTCGCCTAAGGATCAAGATTAACTCAATTAATCATCCCTCAATGGCCCAAAAAATCAGAATTTACATTTTCATCAAAACCCTCTATCCTCCCCAACAATTTCTTATGAATTTCAATGAGTTAGGGAGAGGAAATTCTCAAAGAACGGAAGAAATTGACATGCGGAGGGTTACGGAATCACTTACCTGAGTTCCTAGGCCAAAATACCCGTTATGGAGCTCTTGGGGTCGTCAACAATGGAGGAAATGTGATTTTGGGAAAGAAATCACGACTTGGGCCTTTTATTTGGACTGCCCAGCAGTTTCCGCACCTGCGATCCAAAAGTCGCAGGTGCGGACTCGCACCTGTGGAAGATTGGGTCGCGCCTGCGGAAAATGGCCTGGGCCCCTGGGGGATTTCTCGCACCTGCAGGCTTTTATACGCGCCTGCGGAGAAAAGGCCGCTCCTGCGATGGTCTGGGCCCTGGGGGCTTCTCGCGCCTGCGGAGTCTGGTCCGCTCCTGCGGAAGGAGCCGCACCTGCGATTGATTGTCCGCTGGTGCAAACCTCGCGCCTGCGGCTCATGGACTGCAGGTGCGGTCACACTAGCAAATTCCCACCAGCAGTTCAATTGCTGGTTTTTGACCCCGATCAGGGTCCGGGAGACCCCTGGGCCCACCCGAGCCCTCGAACAATTATACCAATAAGTCCCAATTCACATGACGGACTTGCTCGAGCTCCCAGAACACTAAAAACATCATTTAAACCAAGAATCACTCTCCAAAACCCCCCTAGATCAAACTTAGGATTTCACGAAAAATTAAATGGCTCATCAATACGCCGAACAGGTCTACACTGCTCGGAATGACCCCAAATTTTGCGAACAAGTCATAAATGACTATACGGAACTATTGCTAGTTCCGGAATTCCATTCGGACCATGATATGATGAGGTCCAATTCCAGGCTGAATTCCAAATCATATGAAATCCTAAATTCCAATTCAGGTGCCGAAATACTCCCGGGTCATCAGAAACCCGAGGCGAACACACTCCCAAGTCCGAAATCATCATCCAGAGCTGCTGGAGCTGTCAGAACTCGATTCCGAGGTCATTTGCTCAAAATGCTGCTCGGAACCAAAATTAGCCAACTAGGCTAGCCTTCAGGAACCAAGTGTTCCTGAACTGGCCAAATCACTTCCGAATCTCGAACTACCTGCCCACACAAGTCATAAGGTACAAGTAGTCGCTATGGAAAGAGTCATTCACGGGAACGGAGTCCCAACACACAAAACGACCGGCTGGGTCGTTACAAACAACCACAAAACAGTTTTCATAAAGATGTTTAGGCCAGAGACTTAACAGAATTAAATTGAGGGATACCAAAGAGGAATACATGACAAACAGAGTTACACATAGGCCTCGGGGAAGGCCTCATGAGTACAGCATATGTTCAGAATCACATATAACTAAGTGACACACACACATGCTTATATGTGATGGGGATCAGGGGTAAGGCAGGGTCCTAGTAAACATGTAAGAAGGTAGTAAAAACATGCTGAAGCTAAAGGGAAACAAAAAGTAATCACATTGGTAAACTAGTAAATAGGCATGCTAATTGCAAGGTAAACAACAGAACCATAAGTAGAGACATATTATGAACAGGATGAATCGAAGTGCTGAAAGAAGCATATTGTTTTTGAAACTCGAATTATAACTAAGTCATACCAGTATAGGAGAGACAGTAATACCAAAGAAGAAGTGAGAGAGTCCCAATAATTAGCCTTGGCTTGTAGCCGACTAATTCAAACCAGTAACAAGTAGCACATAAAAGAGAGAGAGAGAGAGAGAGAGAGAGAGAGAGAGAGAGAGAGAGAGAGAGAGAGAGTTTTGAACAGTGTTTGTTGCTAATGAAAGAATATGAGTACTTATAATTTTGAAAATAAGCTGAGAGTATGGTAATAGGTAAAAGTGTAGCATAAAACTAGAAATAATCAAAAATCAGAATCCAATCAATTGTAAGTACTCCCTTTAGTTAAGGAGTCACAGTTCAAACTGATACAATAGTGATAAATAAGGAAAGAGAATCGATTGAGGAACTGATTTTACCATGCAAGAGATAGTAAAAGTATATGGCATGTAATTAGGGCTAAATACAGAATATACAAATAAGGAAAGTGTATCAAAGTAACTGACAGCACGTTTATACATAAAACAATGAAGGATATAATTTAATTATTGCAATTAGTTAAGAAAGTCTCGGGTAGGATTCAAATCACAAGGAGCCAACATCAATTGAGGAAAATGTCACAAAGGTAAGGAATCCATCGAAATCAGGCAATCAAATATCATTCGAAGGAGAGATATCACAGTAAAAATCAGTAAACATTGATAGAGCACTGGAGTAACACATATTAAGCAAGAATCAGAAAACCCTAGTCATGAAATTAGGGGTTCGTAGTGAATAAATAAAGGAACAGTAGACATTTGGGCAAAAGTGATAGAGAATCAGAGACGCTAACAACGATTAGAGCAAGAAATCACAAGGACACATAGAACATGCATGAAAGTGTAGTAGCTATGCTAGAACAAGCAACAACATCACAAAACAGACTCGAACTCTCAGATCGAACCCAAGAGTATTGGGGTTTTTAACAAAATGAATCGAACAAAAGAGGAAGAACTCAAGTGATGTTTAAACATGATAAAATCGTAAAATAACACTGAGAAATTAGAAAGGAACCGTTTTGTAAAACGATTTTGAAACCCTAGTTTTGAAAGTGAAGAAATCATTTAAGAACAACAAGATTTCCTTGAAGAAAAAGATGCAAAACCCCATAATATTCACATATCTATTACAGATCTAAAGAGATCGGAAGGTTCGAGGTTAGGGTTTCTAGAAGAACCCAGAAAAAAGGAAGAAAACTTAGAGATATTACCGGTCTTTGGCGGAAAAGGGTAGCTCTTACTAGACTAGCCATAGATGGCCGAAAAAAGTGGCATGAGACCGGAGAGATGAGTGGAACCGCCTCTGATTCACCTAAAAGCCTTGAACGGTGACACAAGTATAAAGGACTGAGCTACAAAGCTGGTAGGAGGTGAGACCTCCATGTTTTCCGGCGGGGAGTGGCCGGAGAGATGAGCAGACCTTATCAAAGATGAGGAGACGAGAAGTCTCTAGAGAGAACTAGAGAGATAGAGAGAGAGTGTGAGAAGAGGAAAAATGAGAGACGGGGGGAGGTCACTAGGAGTTAATTAAGGTAACTATTAATCTGGGCCGTTGATTCAAATTGATCAACGGCTAAGATTGATCGAATGGTTGGGCCGGGTAGAAATTTAGGTCTGTGCTGGGTAGAAATTCAGGTTTGAGCTGGGTAATTGGGTTGATTTAATTTGGGTATTAGGTTTAATTTAGGCTACAATTGAAATTAAAAGATGGCTATTAGTTAAATACCCTTTCAAATAGATAAATAATTAATACAAATAGGTAGTAATAAAAAACAATTAAATGAATGCCAAATAAATGAGATTAAGGTAATTAGCTAATATTAAAAAAATATAAAATGACTAGTTATTGGAATAAATGGTATAAAACGTATAATTAGGCTATAATTATAAAATTGTTGTAGTTATAGCTAAATAATGTCAAATTGGCTCATTTATGTAATAATTAAATCCTAGTAGGATTTAAAAATGATACAGGGAGCTGGGAAACATTTTGAAATTATTTATAATGCAATTTATGCATAATTATTGAATAAAAATACTGAATACATTGGAAAGGCAATTAACAAAAATATGGAAAATTATGGAAAAAGGCCAGTTATCATGAAAAGTGATTTTGAAAGCATATATGCAAATTTTACAAATATTTTGGGAAAAAATGGGTATCAACAGCTGCCCCTTTTTACCCGGGAATGATGAAAGAGTTATCGGGTAAAGATATGATGGCCAATTTTGACTGAGTGAAATGGTTTGAAAAGGTTTAGGTTGCACCCTGGTTTCTGAGTTGCCTACATATCCCTGATTTTACAGGAATCAAGCCGTATGTAGTTCAGGAGTCACCGACGAAGTATACCGATGAATTTTTACAAGGACGGACGCAACGTATATGGTTAGGGGAACAAGTGGTTTGCGGGGATAGTTAGGAGAACTGGAGCGGGTCTGCTCCTGCCGGGATGGTCGTTGATTGCCGGATTACCTGCAAATAAACAATACAAGCATATATTGTGCGTAATTTAAACATGATGCAAGTTCCCGTTGGACCATGAATGATGTCTTCGGACAGTTAAGGATGACGTCCTCAGACCCTGACGTCTTGGGCCATGAATATCTTGATGCATGATTTGCAGGCCATGAAAATGATGTTCTCGTGACATGAGGATGGTGCATCCGAACCATGATGCCTTCGAATAATGATATGCAAGATGATAAAAGAGACCCTTAAGCCATGGCATGGTGTTCTCGGGCTATGAAGATGGTGCCTCCGAACGATGACGCCTTTGGATAGGTTGGCGATATTTTAGCCCATGAAGATGCAATAGTATGATGCTAACAAGACAGAGCTTAGTCTTGCGAATTAAAGGGGCAGAGCTTAGCCCGAAATGGAAGCGAAATGAATAATGCTTGATACAACAGTGGTCTCAAAAAGTAAATTAGAGGCACAACTTAGCCTCGGAAGGCAGAAAAATAGCCTTATGCATATGCGAATGCAGATGAAGGTAGAGCTTAACCTCGGAAGGCATAATGGTAGCCTTATGTAGGGATGCGAATGCAGATGGAGACAGTGTTTAGTCTCGGAAGGCAAAAAGGTAGCCTTCTGCAGAGAAGGTGCAGATGGAGACAACGTTTAGTCTCGGAAGGCACAATGGTAGACTTATGCAGGATGCGAATGCAGATGGAGACAGCGTTTAGTCTCGGAAGGCAGAAAGGTAGCCTTATGCAGGAAGTAAAACGATTGTAGGAATTCTTAGCTGATAACAGATTGCAGCATTGTGATTATTGCGAGTGTTGTGACTACAGAGCATTATTTGTATTGATAATAGATGCCGGCAAGTGTGATGGTTTCGAGAATTGTGATCATGAACATTTTCGTCCTTCGTGTGGACATCGAACTTCGGCATTTGCAATTGTGATGAGATTTGAGACTTCTTTGCGTGTTTGTTCTTTGTGCCTGCATCCAAAGAAATATCGTGAGTGTTGTAAAGGAGGAAGGTTAATTCATATCCCCGCTGGTGTTGCTTGACTCGTTTGTCTTGATCTGATGATACTGTCTGTATCATTGGGGTAACGTTTGCTAAACAAACTGTTTCAAGAATAAGCATGTATGATTTTGTAAAAGTATAACATAACATATAATCTAAAATAGTTTTAGATGAACCGACAACCGTGACACAGTTCGAGACATTGCAACCCTTCCTGCTACGGAATTTTGAGGGTGCTCCTCAAAATTCTGCCCCAGTTTGATGAGTGAATGCTTCTGATTGTTTCTCGTGCGGCGATCGGCTGAACTTGCTTTAGAATTTTGAGGGTCCTCCTCAAAAGTATGCCCCAGTTTCCAATTGCGGAGGGGGGGAATGAAATTTTTATTGAATTGTGACCGAACCCATAGGGATCCCTACGTATCACCTCTTAAACGGGAATCAGGTCAGTTGTAGTTCAATTTACATCATTGAGAAGAACATAGAAAGTTATACATAGTAGCACTTGACTGCATCCGAATTGATTGGTTTCGGCCAAACTTCTCCGTCCATTTCTGCAAGTATAAGTGCTCCTCCTGTCAGCACTCTGTGAACCATGTACTGGCCCTGCTAGTTGGGAGAGAAGTTCCCTTTGGCTTCATCTTGATGTGGAAAGATCTTCTTTAACACCAGCTGCCCTGGTGCAAACTGTCTCAGCTTGACTTTCTTGTTGAAGGCTCTGGTCATTCTGTTCTGATATAGTTGACCATGACAGACTGCATTCATTCTCTTCCCGTCTACGAGGGCTAGTTGCTCATAATGGCTCCTTACCCACTCTGCGTCGCTGAGCTCAGCTTCTTGTATAATTTTTAGACATGGGATCTCAACTTCAGCGGGGATAACAACCTCTGTACCGTAAACCAGCATATAAGGAGTTTCCCCTGTTGATGTGCGGACTGTGGTGCGATATCGCAATAGGGAAAATGATAACTTCTCATGCCACTGCTTGTGATTTTCTATCATCTTCCTTAGTATCTTCTTGATGTTTTTTGTTGGCGGCTTCTACAGCCCCATTCATTTGTGGTTTGTATGCTATGGAATTCTTGTGTTTGATCTTGAAAGTTTCACACATGGCTTTCATCAAGTCACTATTGAGATTGGAACCATTGTCGGTGATGATCGACTTTGAAACTTCGAATCGACAAACAATGTGGTCGTGGACAAAGTCGGCCATAACTTTCTTAGTAACTGCTTTGTAAGAGGTTGCCTCCACTCATTTAGTAAAGTAATCAATGGCTACCAGAATGAACCTGTGTCCGTTGGAGGCGACAAGCTTGATTGGTCTAATAATGTCCATGCCCCAAGCGGCGAATGAACATGGTGAGCTTGTTGCATTGAGCTCATTTGGAGGTACCTTTATCATGTCTCCGTGTATCTGACAGCGGTGGCATTTCCGAACATACTTGATGCAGTCCGTTTCCATAGTCATCAAAAAGTAACCAGCTCGGAGTATCTTCTTTGCCAGAACAAAACCATTCATATGTGGGCCGTAGGTCCAGGCATGAATTTCCTCTAGCAGTTTTGATGCTTCTTTGGCGTTAACACACCTTAATAGCCCCAAATCGGGAGTCCTCCTATACAGGATTCCTCCGCTGTGAAAGAAATTGTTGGATAGTCTTCGAAGTGTGCGTTTTTAGTGGGATCTATAGGCTCTAGGTAATCGCCTTTTGCTAAATATTCCTTGATGTCATGAAACCAAGGATTTTCGTCTTCTTCTTCTTCAACATGGGCACATTAATATGGTTGATTGTGAATCTTTACTGGAATAGGGTCAATGAAATTTTTGACCGGATGCTGGATCATTGAGGACAAAGTAGCCAGTGCGTCGGCGAACTCGTTCTGGGGACATGCCGAAATTCTACCTTTGTGAACCTCTTTCTTAACTCCTGCACGTGATGCAGATACGGTATTATCTTGGAATTCTTGGATTCCCACTCTACTTGTACCTGATGTACCAATAAGTATGAATCATCGATCTCTAATAATTCTTCGACATATATGTTGATGGCCATGTTGAGCCCTAAGATGCAAGCCTCAAACTCTGCCATATTGTTGGTGCAGGGAAATCTGAGTTTGGCGGACACCGGATAATGTTGGCCGGTTTTCGATATTAGAACTGCTCAAATGCCAACCCCCTTGAAGTTTGCTGCTCCATCGAAGAACAACCTCCAACCGTCATAGGATTCTGCCATGTCTTCTCCTATGAATGATACCTCTTCATCGGCAAAATACGTTTTCAGGGGTTCATATTCTTCGTCTATGGGGTTCTCAGCAAGATGGTTTGCCAGCGCCTGTCCCTTGACTGCTTTCTGAGTCACATAGACAATGTCGAACTCACTCAGCAGGATTTGCCACTTGGCCAGCTTGCCAGTGGGCATGGGCTTCTGAAAGATGTATTTTAAGGGATCCATCCTCGATATGAGATATGTGGTGTAGGCACAAAAGTAGTGCCTTAACGTTTGAGCGACCCAAGTCAAAGCACAGCAGGTGCGTTCCAGAAGAGAATACCGAGCCTCATACAGTGTGAACTTCTTGCTGAGATAGTGAATATCTTGTTCCTTCCTTCTTGTTTCGTCGTGCTTCCCCAGAACACAACCGAAAACTCCATCTAACACGGCAAGGTAGAGTAACAGAGGTCTACCTGGATCAGGTGGCACCAAGATCGGCGGTATTGACAAATATTTCTTGATTCTATTGAAAGCTCTTTGGCACTCATCGGTCCATTTGGTTGTAACGTCCTTCTTCAGAATCTTGAAGATCGGCTCACAGATAACTGTAGACTGTGCAATAAACCGGCTGATATAATTAAGCCTCCCCAAGAAACTCATCACATCTTTCTTGTTCCTTGGCGGCGACAGTTCTTGAATGGCCTTGATTTTTGACGGATCCAATTATATTCCCTGGCGGCTCACAATAAATCCCAGCAACTTCCCAACAGGAACCCTGAATGCACACTTCGCGGGGTTCAGCTTCAGGTTATATTTCTGCAACCTATTGAAGAACTTCGTCAGATCTTTTATGTGGTTCGTGGCTTTCTTGGACTTGATAATAACATCATCCATATATACCTTGATCTCCTTGTGAATCATGTCGTGGAATATGGTGGTCATAGCCCTCATGTAGGTGGCCCCCGCATTCTTCAGGCCGAATGGCATCATCTTGTAACAGTACACTCCCCACAACGTAATGAAAGCTATTTTCTCAGCATCTTCCTCATCCATCCAAATTTGATGATAACCAGCGAAGGGAAGTCGTCTTTCGAACTGGCCTGGTTGAGATATCGGTAGTCGACACAGACTCTGACCTTCCCGTCCTTCTTCGGAACATGTACAATGTTGTCTAACCATGTTGGGTATTCAACAACCCTGAGAACTTTGGCGTTAATCTGCTTTGTAACTTCTTCCTTGATTTTCAAACTCATGTCGGGTTTGAACTTTCTGAGCTTTTGCTTTACCGGTGGACACATTGGATTGGTCGGCAGTTTGTGAGCCACAATAGACGTACTTAGACCAGTCATGTCATCATACGACCAGGCGAAGATGTCTTCATACTCCTTTAGAAACTCTGTGTATTCTTTCTTTTCTGACAGCGATAAATGAATGCTAATACATGTTTCCTTGACGTTTTTCGAATCTCCCAGGTTGATAATTTCAGTTTCGTCCAGGTTGGACCTAGGTCTGTTCTCAAAGTTTTCAACTTCTTTGATGATCTCGTCGGGTATATCATCTTCATCTGAATTGATGTATATGTCGCGTTGTCTCGTTGCATGTCACGGTCATTGGTTCATCAAGACAAGTAATAGTAATGTTGTATAGATAAAGTAATGAGAGAAAATTGTAGCAATAAATAAGAAAAATTAGAAAATGCTATGATAAATTGAATAACTGTTGTGAACATTGAGGATCTTATTGCAGGAATTAAAAAATGCAAAAAGGGAAAATCATTTTAGTAAATAAAATAGTAAGTAACGCTTGTTTTAGCCTTGCTACCCCGAGGCTCGTCGGGCTTTCGTTGTTCTGATGGTCCAATTTTTGAGGTATGTCCCTCTGCTCACAGCCTGTATGGAAGGGCTTTCCTCCCCCTCCTCCTCGATAATAACACAACAGTCTATGTCATCATCCTCTAGGAACAAGTTCCTCAATGCGGCGAGTGCTTCTTCTTCGTCTGACCCATAAATAACGTCGGCCTGCTGGAAGGTCTGCTCCAGATGTGGTATCGGCTGCTCCAATGGGCAGTAAAGGCCGCGCCAAGGTGGCGACCAATCGTTGTACTCTTCCCAAGTATAGTCGTATCCCAGACCGAAAGTGGTGCCATGGCTTTTGATCTTGATAGGCTTGGAGATTCCTTGAAGGTTCTTGCCAAGCCCTTTGCCAGGCTCGTACCCATTCCAGTTTAGTATACTCTCGATTTTACTATCCCACCACTTGTCCTTATCGACGACATTGACCCGTTCAATGTGGTGGTAAGTTTCTCCACCCAAGTTTCTTCTTCCTCCGATCACCGGAATAGTCTGGCGATTGTAAATAAGGTTACTGCCGTCACCATGAATAATCACCTCTTGGTGGTTCCACTCGAACTTCACTGCCTGATGTAATGTTAAGTCTACGGCCCCAGCAGCATGGATCCATGGTCGTCCCAATAACAGATTGTAAGACGCTGGCACATCTATCACTTGGAAGTCAACCTCGAACAAGGTTGGTCCCATTTGCAAGCATAGACGTATCTCACCAATGGTGGACCTTTGAGATCCATTGAAAGATTTAACATTGATTGCCCCATCCTTTATCTCATGCAGCCCTGTGAGCGCGTGATTTTTGCTCACCATCTCATCCTATAAAAATCTGAATAAATCAATTGATTTCATGAATTTTTGTTGATTTTTATTGATTAATTATGAACTATCTGCATTGATTAATTATGAATTATTTGCGTTTTCATATCCATAATTCATCTTTTAAAATTGCATCAAGAAATTGCGCGAATTTATTATTTGTAATTAATTGAATAACGAACGAATGACGATTATTTGATGTAATGTAGTTTTTGATAACTAATTACTAAAATTAATCATTTTACCCAACAAATCGTGGATTTAAGTAAGAGTATTAAACTAACTATTTTATTCTTAATTAGTCTATAATTAGAAAAAAATGAGATCAAATTAATTATTACATTTTTTGAATTTAATTAGATCTGATTTTAATTAGATTCATTGAGTTTAAATTAGGCCTAGAATATTAAAATCGGACCTGGGCCAAGAAGGACTCAGGCCCAATTAATTCTCTACACTACCCAAACGACCCAGCCCAAGCCCCATAGCCAGGCCAGGC
>ML268136.1:7390-19929 GCA_005239495.1 Nicotiana undulata
CAAAACCCCCCCCCCCCCCCCTCTTGTGTGGTATTGAAGTATAAAACATCACATAAGAATGGGCTGAAAGCTACAGTAGTGTATTAAAAGTTCTTAGGGAGGTTATTCACTATATCTAAATATATCCTACCCGTCCCTTAGCCTACACTACAACCAAATAAAGACCTAATTGATCTTAGACTGAATGGACTCGATTAGTAGAGTATTACACTACGGGCAAGCTTATGGCGTGTCTTTGTGGCATATGAATGTTCTGTTGACCCAAGTCACTGCATAGTTTTGAAGATTGACTAATGTCTGACCAGTTGAACCAGGTCCATCAGAGCACACATTCTTGAACTGAATAGCTAGAACATGACCCGTATACGCATAGGAGATATTTGTGATTGTGAAGTATCAATGAACCAAGAGATTGTCTCCTAATGCGAAAAGGTTGCAAACTGATGAGAAAATAGAAGTTGAATTCAGCAAGGAAAGTAACAAAGGAAGGAAGTTGAGTTTGATACGAACTCATTCACCCAGGAAGAGTTGGACTAGAATTGAACGACAAACTCAACAACTGAATCTATAAATATTCGAAGTATTTCTGCTGGAATTTTGGACGCACAAGTACTGAAGTGAATCAAGATCTGAAAGCAAAATTACAAGAGTTATTTTGCAAGTAGATTTATTGTGGGATACAAAGGCTACAGATCAGCAACAAGAACCAGTTCCGGCGTTTGTGTATTGAGTCTAGTTGATTGTAGTAGGAGTTTTAATAATGTATCTTATCAGCTTTCTTAGAAGCAATTGTAATAGGTACACATTGTTCAAGTTAGAGTTAATTTATAGCTTGTAGAAATTAGCTAGAGGCTAGTTGATACAAAGGGATTAGAGTTAGTCTTAGGATTACAAAAGAGTTTATTTTGTAAGTCCGTTTGGCTCAGAGTTTTTAGTGAAGAGTTTGAGCAAATCCTACTGAGGAGTAGGTCGTGGTTTTTCACCTTTTGATCCAGGTGTTTTCCACGTAAAAATCTCTGTGTTTGTACTTTACTACTTTTATTATTCTGCACCAGTAGAAGTTGGAACACAAAGAAGAACCAGGTTCTTCTTGTGAGACAACACTCGAAAAATTGGGTACCACACATTTAACCTATATTCTTGTGTGGTATTGACGTCTAAAACATCAATTGGTATCAGAGCAGGTTATCCTTGAAAAGGCTAACACCTTGGAAAAGATCAAAATGAGTGCACCACCTGGGAACTGGGAAGGTCAATCAACTGCAAGGCCACCACTCTTCAATGGCCAGTACTACTCTTGGTGGAAGATCAGGATGAAGGACCACTTGATTGGAGAAGACTATGAACTCTTGAACATAGTCACTGATAGACCTCTAGCTACAATGAAGAAGACTGCTGAAGGTTTGGATGTACCAAAAACTAGGGCTGATTGCACTGTTGATGACCTGAAGAAATGGGAGAAGAATGCTAAGGCCAAGAAGTGTCTAGTTTGTGGATTAGGTCCAGATGAATACAGCAGAATCCAAAGTTGCACCACAGCCAAAGAAATCTGGGATACTCTACAAGTAGCCCATGAAGGAACACCTCAGGTAAAGAGGTCAAGAGGTACTCTACTATACTCTCAGTATGAAAACTTCACTATGAAAGAAGGAGAGACTATCCAAGAGATGTACACAAGGTTCACAACCCTGACCAATGAACTAAAGTCTCTTAGAAGAGTCATTCTTGAAGAGGACAGGGTTGAGAAGATCCTGACAAGGGTCTTGCCAATTTCCTGGGAAAGCAAAATCACTTCTATCCAGGAATCCAAGAATATGGCAACCCTGAGATTGGATGAGTTGATTGGAAACCTCGCTGCCTATGAACTCAGAAGGCAGACAATGAAGATGGATGGTCCAAAGAAGGAGAGGAGTTTAGCACTGAGAATCACTGAGGGAGCAGATCTTGAGGAAGATGAGTTGGCCATGATTACAAAAGAATTCAGAAACTTTCTCATGAGGAAGAAGGGCATCTCTAGAGGAGGAAACTACAAAAAAGAAAAATCTCCAGAAAGGCCAACCAACGAGGGATGCTACAAATGTGGTAAGACTGACCATCTCATCAAAAACTGTCCTCAGTGGGAAGTAGAATGGAAAAAGGAGAGATATGAAAGAAGGAACAGGAAGAAGGAACTGGTCCAACCCAAGAAAACCACAACATAGGCTATGGTCGCTGCTTGGGGGGAAAATTCAGATGAGGAATCAGAAGATGGGGAGACTGAAGATCAGGCGCTCATGGAAATTGGAGAATCGAATGAAGAACCACAGGTAAGTATTTCCCATCTTAAAAACAAAATAAAATTCCTATCTAAGGAAAAACTCTCTGAGTTTCTACTTGATTTCATAGATTATTCTGAGGAAACATCCAAAGNTGTCCTGTTGAACGAGGTTCATCCACTTGAGACTGAGATTCAAGAAGTAAAATCTGAAAACTTAAAACTGAGATTAGGATCCAGTAAAAAGGTTGTTGATCACTCTCATGTCATGTTAGAGGAAAATTTGGGAAAACTAAAAGATAAAATGTATGCCAAGGATGAACAAATAAGATCACTTAAAGAAGAGCTTGGCAAAGTCAAACATGAATTAGATAGAACTTGTAAATGGAACAAATCCTCTGATGCCCTGACATGGCTTCAAGAGAATCATAGTAGTAACTGGAGAGGACTGGGTTTTGGGAGTCAATTGCCCAAGTGGGATCCCAAAAGCAAGTATCTCTCTCTTCCTGAAAACAAAATCTGCACTCACTATGGTAAGACTGGCCACTACAAATATGAGTGTACTGTAAAAGCGCAGGCCAGTCGAAAAAATGAGAGGTTTTGTGAAAAAGAAAAACTGGCTACCAAATTGGGCCAGAAAAAATTTGATTCATCCATTCTCTCATAGAAAAGGACCCAAACTAGTTTGGGTTATTAAGACTAACCCCTGATTTCTTTTTGTAGGTACAAGTGAGAGGAAGCAGCCAAATTTGGTTTTCGGATAGTGGCTGCTCAAAGCATATGACGGGGAAAAAGGAACAGTTCCTTTCACTTGAAAACCTCAAAGGAGGAAATGTCTCCTTTGGAAATGGAAAGAAAGGTGAAATTATAGGGGTTGACAAAGTAGGTAAGGATGACACACGTTCCATCGGACATGTGTACTTGATAAATGGCTTGAAATACAGCGTGATCAGTGTGTCAGAATTGTGTGACAGAGGTAACCTAGTTGCTTTCACTTCCATAAAATGTTTTGTGATTAACTTGCTTACTGACAAGATTGTGTTGCAGGGAAAGAGAATGAATAATATCTATGTCATAGACTTGTCCACATTGTCTGAAAATGAACTCACTTGCTTAAGTGTTTTGGACAGTGATCCCCTCCTTTGGCACAAACGACTTGGACATGCAAGTCTAAACCAGCTTAACAAATTAGTCTCTAAGGACTTAGTGGTGGAACTCTCTAACATTAAGTTCAAGGAAGACAAAGTTTGTGAGGCATGTGCAAGTGGGAAGCAGGTAAGATCCTCATTCAAAAGTAAGAAAATGGTCAGTACCACCAGGACGTTGGAACTGGTTCATCTGGATCTGTGTGGTCCAATGAGAACTCTGAGCAGAGGTGGTAACAAATATGTGATGGTGCTAGTTGATGATTATACAAGGTTCATTTGGACCTTATTTCTGACATCTAAGGATGAAGCGTTTGATATGTTTACCTCATTTGTTAAGAAAACTCAAAATCAGTTAGGACATCAACTAGCATCAATAAGATCTGACCATGGTACTGAATTTGAAAATGCTAAGTTTGCTGAGTTCTGTGATGAACATGGTATCAATCACAACTTTTCTGCCCCTAGAACCCCACAGCAAAATGGGGTTGTGGAAAGAAAGAATAGAACTCTTGAAGACATGGCAAGAACCATGCTTCTTTCTAGCAAACTACCACACAACTTCTGGGCAGAAGCAATAAACACTGCTTGCTATATAATCAATAGATGTATGACCAGGCCACTGGTAGAGAAGACTCCCTATGAATTACTTAAAAGGATAAAGCCCAACATATCTCATCTTAGGGTTTTCGGATGTAAATGCTATGTGCACAATAATGGCAAAGATTCCTTAGGTAAATTTGATCCCAGAAGTGATGAGGGAGTATTCTTGGGATATTCATCACATAGTAAAGCCTATAAAGTGTACAATAAAAGAACTATGTGTGTAGAAGAGAGTGTGCATGTTGTCTTTGATGAAACTAACACTCTTTCCGAGAGACAGGAACCAGAAGATGAGGAGCTTGGACTGGTGAGAAGCAGTGAACACATTGAAGCTGCCATGGAAGATGGAACAGGTGATGGACCAGGTCCAACTACCCCAAGCAACATGACAGGGGAAACTCAACATGTGAATCCTGGCCCTGATCCTGTTCCACAACAACGAAACAACATGGAACTATCCAGGAGTGAACAACTAGTACTCAAACCACACAGATATCAGATTTCTCACCCTCTTGAGAACATCATAATAGATCTGAAATCTGGAGTCAAAACAAGAGCCTCCGTGAAAAATCTGTGTGCGTTTGATGCTTTCATTTCCCTGATTGAACCAAAGAACATTGGTGAAGCCCTACAGGATGCTGACTGGGTAAATGCCATGCAAGAAGAGCTGAATCAATTTGAGAGAAGTCAAGTATGACACTTGGTACCCGGGCCACTAGACAGATCAGTGATTGGCACGAAGTGGGTCTTCAGGAACAAGCTCGATGAGGATGGAACTGTTACAAGAAATAAGGCAAGACTAGTTGTTCAAGGGTATAGTCAAGAAGAAGGAATTGACTATGATGAGACCTTTGCTCCTGTGGCAAGATTGGAGGCAATCAGACTTCTTATAGCATTTGCTGCACATATGGAATTCACTCTCCATCAGATGGATGTTAAGAGTGCCTTTCTAAATGGCTATTTGAAGGAAGATGTATTTGTCAAACAGCCTCCAGGTTTTGAAAGCAAAGAGTCACCTAATCATGTAAATAAAGTTGATAAGGCTCTATATGGTCTCAAACAAGCACCTAGAGCATTGTATGAGTGATTGTCAAAATTTCTGCTAAAACATGGGTACAAACGAGGCAAAATTGATAGTACTTTGTTCCTAAAGGAAAAGGGGAAGGATCTTCTGATTGTGCAAATATATGTTGATGATATCATATTCGGGGCAACCACTGAAAAGCTTAGCAAGGAATTTGATACACTAATGGGTAGTGAATTTGAAATGAGTATGATGGGTGAGCTATACTTCTTCTTAGGCTTGCAAATCAAGAAAAACCCACATGGAACAATGATTCATCAACAAAAGTATGTAAAAGAACTCCTCAAGAAGTTCAAGATGGAGGATTCAAAGGAAATAGACACCCCTAGAGCCACAGCTACTAAATTGGATGTGGATGAACCTGGTTCATCCGTTGATCAGAAGGTATACAGAGGAATGATTGGGTCTCTACTGTATCTCACTGCAAGTAGACCTGATATTGTGTTCAGTGTGGGAATGTGTGCTAGGTTTCAGGCAAATCTAAAGGAGTCCCACCTCACTGCAGTGAAGAGAATTTTGAGATATTTGAAAGGCACCACTGATTTATACCTTTTGTATCCTAAAGGTAGTAATTTCGACATTGTAGGATATGCTGATGTTGATTATGCAGGTTTCTTGGTTGACAGGAAAAGTACCTCAGGCATGGCTCACTTTTTGGGCTCCTGCCTTGTCTCTTGGGCCACCAAGAAACAAAATTCAGTAGCCTTGTCTACTGCTGAGGCTGAATATGTGGTTGCAACCTTATGTTGTGCCCAGTTGCTATGGATCAAGCAACAATTCATGGACTTTGGTATAGATGTGGGATGCATTCCTATTTACTGTGATAACACTAGTGCTATTAGTATGACGAAGAACCCGGTTCATCCTAGGAGAACTAAGCACATAGATGTTAGGCATCATTTCCTAAAGGATAACTATGAAAAAGGAATTATCTCAATTGAATTTTGTGCTACTGATCATCAAATTGCTGACATATTCACTAAAGCACTAAGTAGGGAGCATTTTGAGAGAAACAGACTTGAATTAGGGATGATTAAGATCACCTAATTGGACAAACAAAAAAAATGAAAAAGTTTTTTTGGCTAGAAAATGTTAATTAGGTACTTAATCAGATTATTCATTGCTCAGTATCATGTCTTTATTGTCATACTCTTTTGCCATGTATTAATATGATTCCCTGGGTACTAATGATGTTTCTCTATCTTTGATAATTGAGGAAAATTAAAGACTTTAACATGATGAACCTGGTTCATCCATGCTGGTTCATCTGACTGACGAGGTACGTTCTCATCTCCATTCATTTATTAAACCAAGTACAGTCATACATGAGCAGGACTCTATCTACTTATGGTTCAACTTCAAATATTTCTTACTTACCCAAAATTGAACCAGTTTCAAGAAGTCCCATCTCACTTAATTAGCCTAGTTTTAGGGGGGAAATAATTGTCTAATCAATGTCAGTCCCTTATCGATTAGACTCCCATCTGAGTTAATACTCTGTCGTTGTAATCTCCCTAGCCACATATAATAAAAGGGTCATCATTACTCTTCTCTTCATAAAGTAACCGTCGAACCAAGTTCCACTCATTCTACACAAACCAAAACTGATCACTCGCCTTTTTTTCCTAACAACACACAATCATGTCTTCACCACCTCCTGCTTCTTCTTCTACTTCATCACCTAATCGTGATTACGGTGGAGGAAAATCTGAATCTAACTCTCCATATGTATACAGTTCTCAATCACCAGTAAATTCGTCAACCCCTGAAAACATACCTATTTCTGAACCCATACCAAACCCTACTCCATCCCCCAGGGGTTGCCGTGTGAAAATTCTTGCCAGAAAGACAGTTGCTTCTGGTTCTAGAGCAAGATTCTTGGAAGAAATTCTACAGGCTGATAAGGATCCCAACGCTAAATCATCAAGTGAATCATTTAAATCAGCCAACGAGGAGGAAGCAACTGGTTCATCAAATTCTGGACAAGGTAATCTTGATACTATCACTGAATCTGTTAATGATGAGAACAGGTTTGTTCTGTTGGGTCGGTGGCAGATGTTGAAGTGCCGAGTAGGCAAAGAGAATGGGGGAAAAGAAAAATTCTTGAGAGAGAGGGTGGAGATGGAGTTGTAAGGGGATCTAGGGAGGATGGCACCACACTGGCTATCTGTGGTCCCATTCTTGAGAATGTTAGAGATGAAGTCACAGAGTTAGGGGGAAGTGTAGTTGAGGAGGCCGCAGCAGGTCTAGCAAGCTTGAGGAAAGGAGCAGATGAACCTGGTTCATCTGGGGACGAGACATTGGCTGAAAGGCTAAAGAAACTAGGGGAGTCCTATAACCCCAAGAAAAGGAGGACTTAGAAGTCCAAGAAAGCATCTACCCTAGTTCCTCCAAAGAAGAGGAAAGCTACTATTTCTGCTGAGGCTCCTGTACCTAAGGTGCGTGATACTCGTAATACTGTGAGAGAAGAAGAAGAAAAGTTGGAGAAGACTCTGCAAGAGAGCAGGAAAAAGAAGGCGTCAAAGGGTAAAGCTAAGATTGGAGAGCCTGTTGAGGTTGTTGTTATTGAAGAGGAGACGTTGGACCTGGTCCAACAAGAGGAGCATATTGCTCCAATTGTGGTTGGGACACCAAAACCTAAAGAGGCTAAGGTTTCTTCAAAGAAGTCAGCGGATGTGTCCGCTGCAACTCCAAGCACTGTCAAAAGGACCAGGTCCAAGGCAAAGAAAATGAAGGTTGTTGAGAAATATGATGACGCAGACTGGAGTGGAGAAGAGGAGAAGGAAGATGATGTGTAGACTGACAGAATCATAATGTTTGTCAAGAGAACAATTTTGAAGGTCAAGTTGTTCAAAGATCTAGAGGAGCCTGGAATGAGATACCTGAAGGACACTCTAGACGTGCAGGGATGGAAGGACATGGTCCTTCGCATGGAAGGCAGGCTGGCAAGGTTGAATTGGTGGAATTCATGGGAAATGCCATTATCAAAGACGGCAGGGTCACCTCTATGGTCAAGGGAGTTCAAGTCTCCTTTGATGCTAAAGAGCTGGGTGAGATTCTAAACATACCAGCTGAGGGCTATGAGGATTACACGAGGCAGAGATGGCCTTGTCTAGATGGGATGGCCTCAGCAATCAACATAACCAGATTCTTCAGTGACAATGAGAGTGAGATTGAACCCAGGCCAGTCTACAAAAGTGAAATGAAGCCCGAGCACAAGTTGTTCTTCGAGTTTGTCATCAAATTCCTGTTGCCCAGACAAGAAAGAAGGCACATAGCCAATTATATGGATTTGACTCTGATGGAGTGTCTGTACAGGGGAAAGCAAATCAATTGGCCAGCCTTCATCATCCAACTCTTGGACAGAGTTGTGAATGGAACCAAAACACATGCAATCCCATATGGATTTATTCTGACAGCTGTGCTTGCACATTTTGGGGTTCATGCGAAGAAGGCTGAAATGGCGACTGCCAAGGATTATTTTGGGAAGAAAACTCTGCTGTCATGTGATTACATTGTCAATGTTCCTGCAGATGAACCTGGTTCATCTAGGAAGCAGCCAGTCAACAGCAAAGTAAGAACTCTGGTGCAGGAAAGCGAGATCAAGGATATGGAGATCCTTCATTTCAAATCTCGTGTGATTGAGGTTGAAGATGAGCGGGATGCTCTCGGGGATGAATTAGCAAAAGAGAAGGAAAAGAACGAGGGTATTCTTCAGCAGATGTTTTCTCTTCTACAATCCAAGACCACAACCTCCTATGCACCTTTCCATCCTTAGGTTGTCCAGAGCTACCCTATAACCCTTCTTGGCCCAGTTCGGGACTTGTTTATGTTTTTTTCTGTGTTGTTCATGGTTTTTGCTGTCTTTGTTTAAATTGTTTGGTGTTTGGTGTTCGTTCCTAATCAATGAATATGATGTTTAGTTATTGACTTGTCTCAATTTCTTATGTAGCTTACACTTATTGGTTTCTTGTGATTGATTAATCATGTTTTGCACCTGAAGTTGCCTCAAATGGCCATGAGTAATAATTAATAATCCTAGTAAGAGTATCATTTTGCAACTTTTCGATGATGCCAAAAGGGGGAAGATATGTGCTGAAGCTTTTCAAAAATTTTGCAAAAGTGATATTTATAACCTAATGCACCTGGTTTCTTTATGATTAATGCCTTAAATTGTACAAAGTGTTTGAAGTGTATACAGGATTAAGCACAGAGTTTGTCATCATCAAAAAGGGGGAATTTGTTGACCCAAGTCACTGCATAGTTTTGAAGATTGACAAATGTCTGACCAGTTGAACCAGGTCCATCAGAGCACACATTCTTGAACTGAATAGCTGGCACATGAACCGTATATGCATAGGAGATATTTGTGATTGTGAAGTATCAATGAACCAAGAGATTGTCTCCTAATGCGAAAAGGTTGCAAACTGATGAGAGAATAGAAGTTGAATTCAACAAGGAAAGTAACAAAGGAAGGAAGTTGAGTTTGATACGAACTCTTTCATCCAGGAAGATTTGGACTAGAATTGAACGACAAACTCAACAACTGAATCTATAAATATTCGAAGTATTTCTGCTGGAGTTTTGGACGCACAAGTACTGAAGTGAATCAAGATGTGAAAGCAAAATTCCCAGAGTTATTTTGCAAGCAGATTTATTGTGCGATACAAAGGCTACAGATCAGCTAGAAGAACCAGTTCCATCATTTGTGTATTGAGTCTAGTTGATTGTAGTAGGAGTTTTAATATTGTATCTTATCAGATTTCTTAGAAGCAATTGTAATAGGTACACATTGCTCAAGTTAGAGTTAACTTGAAGCTTGTAGAAATTAGCTAGAGGCTAGTTGATACAAAGGGATTAGAGTTAGTCCTAGGATTACAAAAGAGTTTATTTTGTAAGTCCGTTTGGCTCAGAGTTTTTAGTGAAGAGTTTGAGCAAATCCTACTGAGGAGTAGGTCGTGGTTTTTTCACCTTTTGAGCCAGGTGTTTTCCACGTAAAAATCTCTGTGTTTTTACTTTACTGCTTTTATTATTCCGCACCAGTAGAAGTTGGAACACAAAGAAGAACCGGGTTCTTCTTGTGAGACAACACTCAAAAATTGGGTACCACACATTTAACCTATATTTTTGTGTGGTATTGACGTCTAAAACATCATGTTCTTTCCGAGAGTGAGTGAATTCTTTCTACTTTAAGTTCCTACTTGTTCTTAATATTACTCTTGTGGAACTACTCTCGATTGTGTGATGTGAGGGCATGTGATTCATGACGGAAAGGTAAGTCTTGACCTCTCTGTAGAGTACTTTGAGGAAGTAAGAATATGGCATGGCATGTGAGAGTCGCCGCTTGAGGCATAGATGTTACACGGGTAGGTACAATGCTTGTAAAATGTTCGTGGTGTGACACCGTAGGGAAATGCTTGAAAAGATTAGGCCTGTAGAGTGTGGTTTTGCTGCTCGGGGACGAGCAACGGTTTAAGTGTGGGGTGTTGATAGTAGGTAAATTAGACTATATTTTCACCCTTAATGAACCATACTTTAATGTGTTTTAAGTACAAATAATGATAACAAAATGCTCTGATTAATGTTTTTATGCTTTGCAGGATATAATCTATGATGGGAGATACTTTGGAGCGCTTTGGAGTCAATTAAGTGAGTATAAGGCCAATCGAGAAGAGCCCGTGAGAAAAAGAACAAGAAAAAAGGCGAAATTTGCCGGAAAGGAGCCCACCGTGGTGGGTGAGGCAGTGAAGATTCAGAATGTACGTGATTCACCGCGGTCGCGCCGCGTTCCTGCCGCGACCGCGGGCGAGTACTGAAAGGCCAGAAAAATTGAAGGACCAAAGTGCAAAACACGGGAATAATTAGCCTAAACCTATTTAAACATTATAAACTCTCCCAAGAGACAACCAAGCTTATTTTTAGACTAAAATAGGAGGCAAGAACAATTGTGAGAAGACAAGCAACAATTAGAGTTTTTCTATTCTCTTTCTTTGATCTTTATTTTGAGAATTATGATTTCTTTTGAGTTTTATTGTGTTTGAGCATGAGTAGCTAACTTCTTTAATCTAAGGTTTTGGTGGAACCCGTTGAGGATGAACTTGTTGTTATAATAATTTAGTTTTTCTTGGTTTTAAATCTCTATTTGTTCAACTACATTCTTGTTGTAGTTGATTGAAGGGCCCTCAATTAGCTGTTCCTATGTAGTGTGTATCTACTCGGGAGAGAGTGCATATTTAGGTAATTGTTGAACAACATCACTCCCAAAGTATAGGAGAGATCCATAACCGAGGGTTTAAAGGTTGGATTAGAGATAACGATACCTTGGGTGCAATCTAAAGTGAATCGTAATGCAATTTAGCTAGCGTAACTTGAGAAAGTGCGTCTAGTAGATTATCATAATTACTTGAGAGAGATTTATGATAGTTGGAGAGTTCATGATTGATCGAGATAACTAAGACAAAACTATAGGAATATACAAGAAGGGATTTCATCAACGGGGGAAACCATAACCTTAGACCTTTATCGCATATGTTTACATCTAAAATATTAGTTGTCTTTTAGTTTGTTTAATTACTTCAGCTGTAGTAGTAAAAATATCAAAAAGTGATATTCATAACCTTTGGGGAAGTTTATTATTGAGAATCTAGTAGTCTAACAACAAAATTTGATACGTTATCTCCCTGTGGGATTCGACTCTGGGCTAAATACTCAGATTATATTTGAAACGCCCGCTTAGTCTTTTAATAGACATAGTTGAGCGTGATCACTAACTAATCCCATATACATCCCAGAACCGGTGTCACAAGTGCATGAGCAATTTCTAGGAATTTAAAATATAATACAATAACTATTCGGAATACAAATTGGACAAAAAAGAAAGTACAATACTCTGAAGGAGACTCTGCTGGTTGCGGGCCATCTCGAGAGATGCAGCTCACCTAAGTCTCTGAATCAACCACGTTGTTGTTCCTACAAAGCCACAGTCCATACATGTACATGTACATTAAAATGTACAGAAAGTGTAGTATGAGTACAAAAACAACGTGTAACCCAGTAAGTATCATGTCTAACCTCGAAGAGGTAGTGACGAGAGGTCGACTTCGACACTTACTAGTGGTCCAATAATATCAGATACGGTAAAGAAATGAATAAATATGAAACAGAGTAAATATATGAAACAAACAAGTATAAATTACGTGGTACATTTCCCTTATTTACAATTTTCTCATCTCTCAACTAGCAAGTTCCCCCTGTAACCGGAGCATATAAACAGATACAACGGATTTCATCAAAGAGGTTGTCATATTTCAAATAAGGGAAAACCCTCAGATATACTGGCTTCTAGCTAAATATTACGCATGATGCCATGAGGATAATATATATATATATATATATATATATATATATATATATATATTATCCTCATGGAATCGTGCGTAATATTTGGCTAGAA